>CAUYRB010039560.1:0-86820 GCA_963574695.1 Propithecus perrieri | reverse complement strand
AATGTATCCCACTATGGGTCTGATAAGGAGAGCACTGAATAAGGCGGGTGAATTTTCTGTTAACTGCAAGAAAAGCTTTTCTTTTTATCTCAGTGTCTCTAAGAAATAGGTTAATCAAAAAATATGTTCTTGGCCGGGCGCGGTGGTTCACGCCTGTAATCCTAGCACTTTGGGAGGCCAAGGCGGGTGGATTGTTTGAGCTCAGGAGTTCGAGACCAGCCTGAGCAAGAGCGAGACCCCGTCTCTACTAAAAAAAATAGAAAGAAATGAGCTGGACAACTAAAAATATATATAGTAAATATTAGCCCGGCATGGTGGCGCACACCTGTAGTCCCAGCTACTTTGGGGGGCTGAGGCAAGAGGATCACTTAAGCCCAGGAGTTTGAGGTTGCTGTGAGCTAGGCTGATGCCACGGCACTTTACTCTGGGCAGCAGAGTGAGACTCTGTCTCAAAAAAAAAAAAAATATGTTCTTGCATTGGGGCTTTATGCCAGTTTAAGAGAAGTAGATAACTTTTATTCACACTAAATTCATTATATTTTTCATCCCATCTATGTGACAGGCATTGTGCTAGAGCTATGAATAAATTTGAAAGAGAGGGAAGAGATCTTGAGCCTAGCTAGAGAAGTCAGTCTTAAGCAGAAAAAGGGGGAAGTATGCATCCATATAAACAGCTGAGAAAACAGGGGAATATTAGTCAGAGGGTTTTTATTGTATTTTTTATCACAATGGAGTCAAAGAAATTTCCCTCTGGAAGTTGAGGGCAGGGCATTTGAGGGAAGTGGTAGTGATTAATGTGTCATGGACTTTAAGTTCATAGAGAAAAAAGTAAAACCTAGAGTGGTTTTACAAGGAGAAAAAGAAAGGTGACTAAGGAACTGAAAGTTTGCCAGTAATGATAAGGAAGTGAATGATTTGAAAGGACAGGCATAGTGGTCAAAGAGGTAGAAAAGTCTTATGGAAGCCAAAGTGTTGAATTCACCATGGTCATGAATCACTTAGCTGATGTGCAGATGGGTATTGGGATTGAGGACATCAAGGAACTATAAAATTGTGGTGTTATGGGGAGAGTCATCACACATTGACATCATTCAGAATATTGGCACGTCTCTGCCGGGCGTGGTGACTCACACCTGTAATCCTAGCACTCTGGGAGGCCAAGTTGGGAGGATCACTTGAGGTCAGGAGTTCAAGACCAGCCTGAGCAAGAGCAATTCCCTGTCTCTACTAAAAATAGAAAAATTAGCCAGGTGTGGTGATGTGCGGCTGTAGTGAGCCCAGGAGTTTGAGGTTGCTGTGAGCTAGGCTGATGCCATGGCACTCTAGCCCAGGTAGCAGAGCAAGACTCCATCTCAAAATTATATATATATATATATATGCCTGGGTGATCAGGTCAAGTAGCTTGTAGAATGGATAGAGAGTGATATTATCTGATGCCCTGAATCTTCAGAGATGTGAGATTTATACTAAAGAGTAGAAAGTGTAGGTGACCAGAAGTTGACAGAAATGAGAGGCATGGTAAAAATTATTTACCTCGGGGTTCTGAATAAATTCTGGTGTAAAATTGCTTTGATATGGTCTAACATTCTTAGGGATCTCTGGACTCGGCTGGTGATTCAAATCACTGCCTAAGATAGGAGGGGGAGTTATATAAATCCTAGAAATAGACTTTGTTGGAAACTGGTTGGCTATGCTTGCCTTTCCAGTGATACCTCAAAGGTATGTCAGTAGGAATTTTAATCACATTCCACATTTGTTTTGAACAAAAACCAATAGTCTAATTCATTAAGTAAATGTTAAGCATTTCAAAAAAGCAATTATAGGAAAAAAATCTTGAACTGAGTAATGAAAACAGAGAAAAGCTAAATCAAAAAATTCCATTCCCATTGTTAGTATTTGGTTTCATGACATCCTTAGTTGGGATATGAAATTTAGAAAGATAAAGAATCCCAAAATAAGACCTTAATATAAATGATAATTAGAAGTTTTGTATCATGTTATTTTTGCATAAATATTCAAATTGGCCTTGTTTAGGTATTTCAATAATTTCAGTTTTACTATTAGCTAATTTTGGGTGCTTCTAACCTCTTTGTTTTGAATAGGGATAATCATTTTTTTTATTGGGCAAAAAAGTGATTTTATTTTGTATTGTGTAATTTCTATGATGTGATATGTAATAGTTGAATGAATTAATTTTTTAAGCCTAATATATTTTTTAGATGCCTAATAGTAAGAAGCCAAAAATTGTAAGAGATTTAAATCTTCACTTTTAATATTAAAGAATGAGTATCCCTTATAAGAAATGCTTAGGGCCAGAAGTGTTTTGGATTTTGGAATATTTGCAGAATGCATACCAGTTGAGCATCCCTAATCCAAAAATCCCAAAGTGTTCTAGTGACCATATTTCCTTTTGAATGTCATGTCAGTGCTCAGAAAGTTTTAGATTTTGGAGCATTTCAAATTTTGGATTTTTGTATTCAGGATGCTCAACCTGTATATCCCATAGCAGAATATATGTGTTGAGTTTACATTGAAATTTCAATTTTCTTTACATTGTGATATAGAAAATATACTGTAAATACTTTACTTAGTAAGTGTAGTGTATATAGTGTATAATGTTTAATGCAGAGATGAAATTTCATGCCATTAAGGTAATCCTTTCTTACTGCTCTCTTTTATCTCACTCTGTTATCAAACTTTTCCCCTACTTCTGTATATATAATGAACTAGTGGAATTAGGTACAAAAATAAACTTGGATGAAAGGATTTATATATTAATATTACCTTTTTAGGGCACTGCACAAAACTCTACGTATCTGTAGTGTTTTAATGGGTGGTAGATTCTCTTCAGAAACCCTTCTGGTAACAAAATGACAAATCAGCTTCAGGAAAGAAAAGATATGTGATTGACATTGTAAAGAAATCTTAGAATCACAGCCTAGTCATTACCCTAGGATTTGTAACTTCTGACATTAACGAGCCTTAACTATCTCAGACTTATTGTAATAAACATAACTTATAAATTAGGAGCAAGCAGTAGTTTTTCATAATTACAGTAAAATATAGTAGGTTTTTTTTTTTTTACTTTTCTCTAGTTATGTTCATATCAGATAATGAAAGTTTTAATCCTTCATTGTGGGAGGAACAGAGGAAACAGCGGGCTCAAGTGGCATTTGAATGTGATGAAGACAAAGATGAAAGGGAGGCACCTCCGAGGGTGAGTCTCTTCTTTATTCCTTCAAATTTGAAACAGGTCTGCTGATGTTTAAATTGGTACTATATACCCATACTCTCATGTTTTGGGGATATGGAGAAGTATTGGATTCATTCCTTGTCCTCAAGGCACTTGAAGTCTTACTGATCCAAAATATTTCACATATGAAGGAATTTGAGAGCAATGTAAAATTATGTGATTAAAAGCTAAATTTCATAGTACATATTAATATAAATAGAAGAGAAAAACAAATTATTATAGGCTAGAGAAATTAACTAGAACTTTATATTGAATTAGTACCCTTTTTGTTTAACTCCAGAGTTTAGTCAGTCCCCCCCCACCATGTTTATAGTGATTATTTTACCCCTTTTTTTAATGATTTATTTATATAAATCCCAGAGATAAAGTACTCTTTGTTATGAACATTTTGTTTTTTTGTAGGATTGAAAATGTCACAATGATACATATTTCCAAGTTACAAATGTAATTATTTGCCCCTTATATAAACTAGCTGAATCTCAGAAAATGACAATTAGGCTGACCCTGGAAGAGTTTGGTTCCTGGCACGTGAGACATAAATATATGAATGTCTGAATTTTACATGTGTAAATTGGATAAATTTCTAGCTGGAAAGTATGTATCTGTTTCAAAGCTAAATGACAACTTTTGGCAATATCCACACTATATATCTCCAAACAGAAAATATTTGTCTGCTAAAAAAGCTTTTAAAACATTGAAATTTATTGTGCAGTCTTTGACTATTTTGTGATAAAACCATATTTTTGTCAAGCTTAAAATGCCTTCAAAACCAGTCATCTGTCTTCACAGTTATCCCTATGAGCTAGATATCAAATATAATTCATATGGATTATAGATTAAATTTTCATTTGATTGACATTAGAAGTATTTGTAGTTTATATATCACATATTTTATTTTTCTAGGAGGGAAATTTAAAGAGATATCCAACACCATACCCAGATGAGCTTAAGAATATGGTCAAAACTGTTCAAACCATTGTACATAGATTAAAAGATGAAGAGACCAGTGAAGACTCTGGAAGAGATCTGAAACCACAAGAAGATCAGCAAGTTGTAAATAAAGATGTGGGTGTAAAGGTTAGAAAACTCAATTCAAAAGGATTGACTAAAGCCTATTTCCAGTTCTTTAAAATTTTTAAATGACAATTGCTGTAATGACTTTTTAAATGTGCAGTAGATATACAGTCATGTGCCACATAACAATGTTTTAGTCCATGAACTGCACATAGGGTAGTGGTCCCATAAGATTATGATGGAGCTGAAAAATTTCTGTCGCCCAGTGATGTCATAACACCAGTGGTTTATTTTTTCTATATCCAGATATGTTTAGATATACAAATACTTACTATTGTGTTAGAATTGCTTACAGTATTGAGTACAGTAACATGCTGTACAGGTTTATAGCCTAAGTGTGTATTAGCCTATACCATTGAGGTTTGTACACAGTATGATCACACGATGACGAAACCACCTAACAATGCATTTCTCAGAACATATCCTCATTGTTAAGTGACGCATAATTGTACTTCCAAATTTATGGTTTTATTCTTAGTTACCTGAATTGGGAAGCTATAATAATCAGAGAACTCTCTAATTGCAGTTATTACCTCTCAGGCTATAGAATGCCCAGATTGCCAGGGTAGTGTCAACAAAGCCTTTCAAAGATCATTGCCTGAACAAAGAAGATAATTTCAGAAAAGTTATTATTATGCAAGTATTCTTTTTTTCCCCTGGTAATATTGGTCCACTTTACCCAATTCTAATTTTAAATGTAATTACTATGACAGACGTTTGGCATTTCCTTGGGATATTTCAGAAACTTTCACAAATTCCTAAGTTGTGTATTCCTTTAGTGGTCTTTGCCCCCACATATAATGTATCACAGAAACAAAAGTTTTATCATGTCATTAGAGTTACCATACATTCTACAATGAGCAGAAAACAATCTTAACTATTCTGAGTTGAGTATGCTTGAGCCAAGGGACTCACTCGTCCACACCAGCCTTGCGACTTCTAAGAGGAAAAATAACTTTGGTTACATTATAAATGTTAATGTAGTTCATGGATTTTTGAGGGCCACCTGTTCCCCAAATGGGCACTTTATCTATGAGTGCCTTAGGTTTCCGTGTTTGAAGTTTCCTTGTTTGAGATTTGTCTAGAATTGGAAGTTTGTAAATCACTTGTAAATTTTTATCTGAACTTTAGTACAAGAATAAATATAAAACTTAAAAGAATATGAGTTCTTCATCTTTTCTTTTACTTAGACTTCAGAAGGTGCTATTCCAGTAAAAAGCAAAGCTGATGAAAGAGAAAAATATACGATAGGGAACTCTGTACAGAAGATCAATGAACCTGAAGCTGAGATCAGTCCTGGGAATTTACCAGTGACTGCAAATGTGAAAGCCTCTGAGAACTTGAAGCATATTGTTAATCATGATGATGTTTTTGAGGTATGACATTTTTGATTATTCTGAAGCAATTGTAAGAACTTTAAATTTAATATTTCATTGTTGCTAACTAAAGACCTGATATCGATTATAGAAAATACATTAATGGATTTGTCCCTGAGAAATTTCATAATATTTGCTAAAGTATTGCTCATTTATCACTTTAAACTTAGCACTTTTATACCCTTTGTGCTCGGATATTTAACTGCTATGTAAATTAGATTGTGGGGGGTTCAGTCTACTGTAAAATATATAATTACTATTGCTTTTATTTCTCTAACTTAAAAACAAAAGGCTGCTATCAGTAAACTCAATTATTCAACTTATTTAAGCATTCTTGTCATTGAATGTGAAGGTTTTTTTGTTGAGTGTCTGAGACTTTTTAGCTATGGAGTTTCTTCTAGTGGATCCATAAAAGCTGTAACTTTTTAAAAAAAAAATAGCTTTATTGAGATATAACTCATATGCCATACAATTCACCTATTTAAAGTATATAATTCAGTGGCTTCCAAGTTGTGCGAACTGTCACCACAATCACTTTTACATTTGTCTTCCCAGAAAGAAATTCTGTACTCCTTGACTATCACTCCCCAATCTCCTCATCCCCTTTACCCTAGGCAACCAAAAAATCTTTATGTGCCTCTATAAATTTGCTTGGTCTTGACATTTCATATAAATAGAATCATACAATATGTGATCTTTTGTGACTGATTTCTTTTACTTAATATAATGTGTTCAAGTTTATTCCATGTTATAGCATATATCAATGCTGCGTCCATTTTTATGGCTGAATAATACTCTGTTGTGTATATATACCACACCTTTGTGTATCCATTCTTCAAGTGATGGGCATTTGGGTTATTTCCACTTTTTGGCTATAATGAAGAAGGCTACTGTGAATATTTGTGTACAGATTTCTGTGTGAATATATATTTTCATTTCTCTTGGACATAAGAGTGGAATTGCTAGATCATGTAAACTCTATATTTAACTGTTTGAGAGACTCCAAACACTTTTCCAAAGTGGTTTCACCATTTATGTTCCCCTCATATACTGCTGTTGGTAATGTAAAATGGTGAAGCTATAACTTTTAATATGAATATCCGAAGTATTTTTTTATTTATAGCTGTATTGTCCACTGTGATACACACTAGCTACAAGTAGCTATTTAAGTTGAAATTAAATTAAATTAATTTAAAATCGAGCCTCCTCCTCATAGTAGCCACATTTCAAATGGTTAGTAGCCGTATCTGGCTGGTTAGTGGCTACCACTAACACACACTAGCACAGATAAAGATTATTTCTGTCACTGTAGAAAGTTCTATTGGACAGCATTGGTATAAAGAAACAGTGATATTGTGGGCTATAATAGCATCTTTATTTCTGAAAATTCAAAATGCATTCAAAGCACATCATTTATTTTCATGCTTATCCTGTGAGTTAGCATTTACTATAGGGGAAAAAAAACTCATGGTTTTTGGATGTACTTTAGATGGTTAACGTTACTCGATATACTACTGTATGCATTGAAGCTAATATAACATAATTTGCAAAAGTTATCAAGTTTGTCCCAGTGAACTTATGACTCATTTAGTGTAATTTCTATGTGTAAGACACTGTGTTTGGAGCTGTAGTGGCAAAAGGGATAAGTGGATATATAGATTAAAATGAGTGCAAATATGTAGAATCGAGTATAGACTATGCTAAGTGCATAAGCAAAGCATTAAGTATTATACCAATTTAGAAAAGAGATCTTTGGGCTTTGAAGATCCATGGATCCTTTAAGGAGAAAGAGCCATTTGACCTGTATTTTGAAAGATTTCAATTGGCAGAAAGAGAACTAAATGAAATGTGGAAGGAATAATGAGAACAAAAGAATGGCATTTGAAAAATGTGGAAGAGAATATGTTTTATCTTACTGAGTATGTCAGGGCAAATATTATGAAATAAAATCAGTACAGTAGATTGAATCCTGATTATGAAGGCCCTTGAAAGCCATGCTAAGAAGTTTGGACTTAGTGTTCTGTGGTCCTTGGGAGCCACAGAAGGCTTTTAGTAGAGTATTACTGTTATAGAGCTGTGCATTAGAGTTATGTTAGAGTGGCTACTGAATTCTCTGAGTTCGACGGCTGTTTTTTTTGTTTGTTTGTTTTGTTTTTTAAGAGATACCTGTCACCCAGGCTAGAGTGCAGTGGTGCAATTATAGCTCACTGCAGCCTCCAATTCCTGGGCTCAAGTGATCCTTCACCTCAGCCACACAAATAGCTGGGACTATAGGCATGCACCACCACACCTGGCTAACTTTTAAAATTTTTTGTAGAGATTGACCAGGCTGGTCTCTAACTCCTCGCCTCAAATAATCCTGTCACCTCAAAGTTCTTATACGCACGAATTATACGCATGAGCCGCTGCACACAACCAGCTTTTTGAATAAAGATAGCAAAAAACATGGGCTGAAAGTTAGTTGTGAGAATATTAGAGGAGGAATGTAACATGTGAATATCTCTGACTATAAAGAAGGAAGTAGAGTGAATAGTGACATAACCATGACTGATTAGGGAGATGATGCCATTAACAGGATGAGGTGTTAAGAGAACAAACAGGCTTGGAAGGACCAGTTTGTTTACTGGTATGTGGAATTTGAACAATCAGCAAGACTGTCAATTAGACATACCCAACAGAATGTGAATCTTCAGCTCAGAAGAGAAATCAAAGGTAGATTATAAATTGGAGAATTGTCATAGTAAACATAATGATTGAAGAAAACACAATATCCAAAGGGAACAAATAAGAAAGGGAAAAAATGTGGGCTGTTAGAAGATTGACATGACTAAAGGAGACAGAAAGGTGGCAAGAGATTTAGGAAATTGCAGTTCCCAAAAGCCCTTGTGTAATGTAAATTCCTGAAGAAGAAAGAGTGGTCAGCTATATAAATGCTGTGGATATCAGAGATTAAAGTAGACAGTTTGCCCTTCCTTCTCCTATTCTCTCATTCTTCACATTTATTCTGTCATTGAGTCCTGAATATACCAAAATTTCTATGAAATTCTTTTTCTCTTTATCAGCCACCACTGCCATTGCCTAAGAAGAGACGTAATCTCACTTTCTTCAGGACTGTGGTGGTAGTTAGATTTCTTTCTGCCAGTCTCTTATTGTACATTCTTATTACCAGAATTAACATTCTAAAATATAATTCTGATCCTATGAGTTCCTGGCTTGGCAACTTCCAGTAATGACTAATACCTACTTAATTGAGTCCATTTTCAGAGAATAACCTTTTACCATGCAATCCAGTCTACCTTTTTTGTCTCTCCTGCCACTTATACTGCACAGCGCTGACTTGGCATACTGTTTCTTATTTCTGTGATTCCCTATGTTCAAAATGTCATTCCCGGGCCGGGCGCGGTGGCTCACGCCTGTAATCCTAGCTCTCTGGGAGGCCGAAGCGGGCGGATTGTTTGAGCTCAGGAGTTCAAAACCAGCCTGAGCAAGAGCGAGACCCCGTCTCTACTAAAAATAGAAAGAAATTAATCGGACAACTAAAAATATATAGAAAAAAAAAAAAAACTAGCCGGGCATGGTGGCACATGCCTGTAGTCCCAGCTACTCGGGAGGCTGAGGCAGGAGGATCGCTTGAGCCCAGGAGTTTGAGGTTGCTGTGAGCTAAGATGACGCCACAGCACTCTAGCCCAGGCAACACAGTGAGACTCTGTCTCAAAAAAAAAAAAGAAAAAAAAAGTAGCATGCTGTCCCAGTTGAGATACAGTCAAGTAATTTAAAGAGAAACCAGTGAGTATACCTGTGTGTTTTCCTCCAGGAGACTTTAATTTATCAGGTGCTGGTGAAGAACAGGAGGACAGTTGGGAGTTGTGGCTCTGACAGATGAGTAAGGTACAGGGAAGGGGACAGGGAATTCAGGCATTTTTAAGAGCATGAGATGGGTGAATCATGGAATCTAAGCCGAGAAAGGGAAGTCAAGACATAAGGAAGTGAGAAGACAGTGAGAGTGGTGGGTCAGTGTCTGGACATCTCTGTGAAAGTAAAGAATTCCTGAGAGAACTATCACAGGTCAGCTGGAAGGACAGGAGGTGGCAGTCAGAGAGTGAGATGCTTGAAGTCAAGGTTATAAAGGTAGCTCAATTATTACTACAATAGATCACAAGGTCAGGGACATGTCCACAGATTGTGTACATTAGGTATGTGAAGGAGATGGAACAGAACATTAGAAGACAGACAGTTGAGGTACTGAGTGGCCAAAGCATAGGATGGACCATCCACATGAAAACTAAAGTCACCAAGAATGATGACAGAAGTAGTCATGAAAAGGAAGAAATTGAGCCAGACTCTAGTGTAAGGTTTCTCAATGTCAGCACTAGTGACGTTGTGGGCTAGATAAATTCTTCGTTCTGGGGACTGTCCTGTGCATTGTACGCTATTTAACAGTACCCCTAACTCTACCCTCCAGATACAGGTACCATTCCACCCCCATCTCTTTGCAGCTCCCCCGGGCTGGTGGTCAGGGTGGAGGGTGGAGGTCAGGGTGCCACCCCTCCTGCAGACTCCTCTCTCAGGGGTCTGTGAGGGCCTGTTCCTCACAGCATGGAGGTAACTGAGAAGGGTGGGCTTGGTCAGAGTGGACACCCTGCTGTCTCCCCACTCTGTGGTGAGGCATAATGGCATAATCTCAAGGTAAATCCTTATGCGCTAACCATAGATGATCCCAAAGCTAACTCTTACTTGTTCCCCAAAGCCAGGTCTTACCAAAGGATTCTCTAGGAAATTTTACACGCTTTAAGGAAATTCCTTTCTCTGTGTGGATCAAGAGACACATATTGGTGGCTTTTTTTCCTTTCAGCTTGAAACCTGTCGGGCCTTGTACTGGTCAGGCATGGCAAATTGTACATCTGACTTTTATCTCTTAAGTAACATTTAGCTCTGTGACTGAATTGCCCTCTCTCCACGCCTCCCATCATAGCACATCCCAGGCTGGAATTTTTTAGGCAGATAGTTCTTGGTAGGACCACCTTGTGCTATGGGTTCACTGCCTAGACCATGGAGAGTGAGTACTGATCGGTCACATATGAAAACCCATGGAGGAAGGGGAGTGTGTGGGCACGACTTAATGAGACCACATCATATACATTCAATCACTTCGTTCTGATTACTGCCCCAAGATAACTGGTTTGCCATTGGACAATTTTTAAAGAAGATAAAAAAGAAAAAAAAAGAGATATGCCCCTCAAAACACAAACCTAGAGATTTTGGAGGAGGGAGAGGCCATGCATAACAGAAGAGCTCAAAGGTAAAGTTTACAATTGGTAACGCAACAAACACATGGAGAAACGTGAAAAAACAAAACTCCTAAACAGCAGATATACTGAATCCTCTTGATATGTATTTCTCTAAATTAAAAAAAATAAGAACTTTCCAAAGTTCTTATTTTCCAAAGTTCCAAAAACACTCATTTCTAAGACTTTCATTACTAGTAGTCCCTTACATCCCAAAGGGCTCAAGCTAACAAACCTTAAGAATTCGAAGGCCCCTTTGGGATGAGCGGACCCAAGGAACATTACAAGAATCCTCAACATGCACAACTGATCAAAGCAGAGATGTCTTGGTCCCACCTGACAGTTGCTCACTCTCTCCCTGGGCAGCCATCAGAGGAAGAATCAGAAAGACCTGATTTCTCTTCAGCCTGCTATGCCCTGCCATCTATCCAAACAGGTTTACAACACTGCTTACTTTGCAAACTAAACCTACTAAAATATTAATTGTTTAAAAGCAGCTCAACTGGAGCCATGAAAAAACTATAAAACATCGTATAGTAAAATCAAATAAAAATCCAGTGCTTCAATAGATACAGAACATTTCCAGAGAACAGACAGAGAGAGAGGCATATGTGAGCAATCTCCCAGAGCATACGAGTACTATATTTCAAAGGAAAACCTGTCATGGAGACCAAAATTAATCATTTTTACAATGAAACCTAGAAATTGCCATAGTTATATGGCACAGCAAGAAATACTCACATGTGAATCATATGAGAACAACATTAGAAAAAAGAGAACATTATTTCTGATTTGACCAATTTAGATTAAGAATCTTATTATGGATTTTAATCTAAGAAACATCATCAAATGTATGTGGATATTTTTATGGCCCTCAGAATACACAGACACATACATATCTAATCTCAGTTACTACATCAACAAAGACTGTTTTGTATTATTTCTCATGATCCCTTATATGGTGGGCTTATTATAAAAAAGAGTAAGTGGTATTGTGTTAATACCCTATTATTGCTGTAAAAATTACCACAAACTTTGTGGCTTAAAAGAACATAAATTATCTTGCGGTTTAGAGGTCAGAAGTCCAAGACAGGTCTCGCTAGACTAAAAATCAAGGTGTCCGGGGCTGTAGTCCCTTCCAGAGGCTCCCAGGAAAAAAATCTGTTTTCTTGCCTTTTCCAGCTTCTAGAGGCTACCTGCATTCCTTAACCTGTGGCACCTTTCTGACATCAGAGCTAGCAATGGCCAGCCGAGTCTTTCACACATTGCATCGTGCCACCCTGATACCTTCTTCCTTCCACATTTAAAGGACCCTTGTGATTACACTGGGTCCACAGAATCATCCAGGATAATCTCCTTATCTTTAGGTCAGCTGATTAATAAACTTAACTCCATCTGCAACCTTAATTCTCTCTTGCCATGCAACCTAACATATGCACAGGTTTCAGGAATTAGGACATGGACATCGTGGAAGGTGGGAGTATTATTCTACCTACCACAGATACAAATATTCCTGATCACATCATGGGGGAGAATCTACATGAACATATAAAAAGATTGCCCAGAAAAGGCATTTTCAAAATAAGAAACTTAATAATACTACTGGTTAATATCTACAAAAACAATTATTATCTACTAACATTGCTTTATGTACATTTTCCAAAATGTGTTCCCCACACATACGACTTTCAGGTAGATTTTTCTAAATGTAAATCTAATGATCAAATCCTTGCTTAATGTTCTCCCAAGGCTCATCAGAGGACACGAGGTAAAGTCCAGACTCCTTGGCATCGACTAAAGCTCATCACAGTGTGGACCTGGTCCACCTACATCCACCACCGCTCTCCCTTACACACTCATTCCCTTGCACAGGCACTTAGTGAATGCCTACTGTTGTCACTCAGTGATCCAAGTGCAGGGATATACAGTGGTGACCAAACATGACACAGTTCCTGCTATATGAAATCAGCAATCTACTGGTAGGCGTTAATCAACTAATCACTCAAAACAAACGTAAAACTGCAGACTGTGACAAGTGCTCTACAGAAGTACAGGGTGCCCTGAGCACCTGTGGCAAAGGCATCTGACCCAGTCAGGAGCATCTGGGAGAAGAGGAACCATTGAGCATTAACTGTGATAAGAGAGCAGAGAGAGTTTTCCGAGCAAAGAACTTATCTTTCAGGGAAGGGAATAGAGCACTTACATACTTCAGCTTGTGAACAACACTGTCCATCATGCAAACTGCAACACTTCATGCTCAGCAAAGTGTCTCCTCTCTCCTGGAAGGGGTTCTAACAAGCTACCATTAAAATGGCAAAACTGTGTTGATAGTTTAGGTGCATACTTTAATCGTACTGCTTCTTGTTTGAGATATAATAAACTACACTTTTGAATCGAAATTGGACAGTTCATATTTAATGACCTAAGTGTCAGAGTGCTTACAAACTTGCTTCCAAGAAATAAAGTATGGAAATGGTGGGAAAGAGCCCAACTTTACAGTTGAGAAACCTGAAAAACATCAGCCACATAATCAAAGATAACATTATCAATGACAAGTCATGTTGACTGCATGTACCCTTGATATGATGGGATGAGAATGGTACCTCATCTCTGTGGTTTTCCTCCCCTAAACCCATAATACCCATCTCATCATGAGAAAAAGAAAAATGCATGCACTCCAATTAAGGAACATTCTTCAAAATGCCTGTGCTACTCAAAACCACCAAGATCATATAAAACAAGGTAAGTCTGAGGAACTGCCACGGACCAGAGGAGATTAAAGATACATGATGACCAAGTGCAACGTAGTATTCTGGACGGGCCCTTGAAAAGTAAACAAACGCTACAGAAAATTAATGAAATCTGAATAAAAAATTGGGTCTTTGGTTGTGACAACGTACCATAGTAATATAAGAATTTAACAATGGGGAAACTAGGTAAGAACACGCAGGAACTCACTTTTCTGTAACCTTTGCAACCTTTCTGGAAATTTAAAACTATAATAAAATAAAAAGTTATTTGATTTTTTTAAATAGCAGTCAAAAAACTAGAATGTCCTAAAAATGAACCATAACCATACAGTTTCAGAGCTAAATTTTATAAACAAATTTTCTGTGAAGGGAGATAAGATTTCTATACTTTACTTAAATTGGCAAAGGGATAAAACTAGTACATTTTAACTTATGTATTTATGATACTGAGAGTAATCACTAACAAATCTATAGAAACACTCAAAAATACTACAGACAAATCAAAATCTAATTCTAAAAACTGCTGAAGTAATCTCCAGAAGAGCAGGAAAAATAAAACAGAAACAAAAAACAAAGAGGGGAGAAAACCAAAAACTAAAATGGCAGACTTAATACCTAACACATCAATAATTACATTAAATATAAAAGGTCTAAGTATACCACTGAAAAGACAGATTTACAGAATGGATTAAGAAAATAAATGACCAAAATATAAGCTGTCTACAAGAAATTCATTTAAAATATAATAAATGTAGGTTGAGCCTTAAACAGACAGAAAAAGATATACCATGCGAACATTAATCAAAATAAAGCAGGTGTGGCTATATTTATATCAGAAAAAAGTAGCTTTGGAGGAAAGAAAATAACATGAACACAGACATTACATAGTAGTGAAATGGTAATGATAAAAATACATAATGATTCCATTCACTAAGAATACATAACAACTCTGAATATGTATGAGCCAAGCAACAAAGCTGCAAAATGCTGAAGCACAAACCAGGAGAGAGACAAGAGATGAGAAACAGCTAAATCCACAATTATACTTGAAGACTTCAACATTTCTCTCTCCTCAGTTAATAGGATAACTTGAATGAAAATCAACAATAACATAGAAGAATTCAACACCACCACCAACCAACAGTATGTAATCAACATTTATACCACACCCCAATGAATAATAGTGGAATACACATTCCTTGCAGGCACCCACAGAAGATGAAGATAAAACAAACCTAAAACCACAAAAAATTTATAGGAATATGCATATATTGTACCAATGTAGATTTCCTGGTATTGATATTGTACTATAGTTTATAAGATGTAAGCATTGAGGAAAACTGGGTGAAGTACAGGGGACCTCTCTGCATATCTTTGCAACTTCCTGTGAAATTATAAATATTTCAAAATATAAATTTATTTTTTAAAAAGCATTAGTAGAAATTATAGACCAAATTTATTTACAGATATTCTAAAATCCTAAAAAACTGCATATTAAATCCAATACTACATTAAAAATAATACTATAACACTATAACTATTCTATAGGTAGTGAGTGGCTACTTAATACCTAAGGCTACTGCATGCCAGATAATAAATGAAGCTGGGAAGGGAGGCACAGACAATTATTCTCACAGAACTATTTAGAGGAGGTAGAGAAGAAAGGCCTCCATGAAAATGGAAGTGTGAGAAGTATTAAGCCATGCAAAGAGATGGGAGAAAAACATTCTGGGGAGAGGTAATAGTAAAAGTGAAGGTCCTGAGTTAGGAAAAAAGTAGGCCTGTGCATAGCCTATTCAGTAAGCTAAGAGGTCAAAGTGATGAAAGCACAGTGAGGAAGGGAAAAAAAGAGATGACATGAGGCAAGGGGCAGCCACAGTCAGATCATGTAGGGTTTTGCAAGAGTTGGATTTTATGATGTATGTTACTGGAAGTCACTAAAAATAGAAGTATACTGCTGTAAGGTTCTTACTAAGACAGGAAGTGGTATAAAGCACATTTCCATGTGAGATTATTTAATTCCAATATAGATGAAAAACGGGATGCTTATGAGATGTGTCACGTACAAATAAAACATATGTGTGTTAAACATGAATAGAAATGAATGAAAGGACCAAAACATACCTAATATTCATAAGCATTAAACATACATTAAACATCTGGGCCCTAAATATTCATAATATACAAAACATATATGAAACACCATATAGTCAGTATACAGGAAGTTTAAAATAAGCCACACATTGGTGACATCTATTTAGGCCCTGTGTGTTCCTTGCCTAAGAAACATAAATAAAATCCATGGATGTTCAGTAAGCTCATTGACAAGCTACAGCCAAGGCCAACTCTAAATATGTGTCTCTCTTATACAGCCAATATGTTATGGACCCAGGATTCTTTCCATCTATGGACCTTCTTTCTTAAATTTCAACTCTGAAGAAAGCTGATACAACAGAGAGGGAGAGTAAATACAAATATATTGTTCCCCAGGATTCAGGAGTGTGTACTTTGCCCAGCTTGCACTATACCTAAAATGTGTTAATTTACCCTCCCCCTTGGTTCTTACAGGGTATACTTAATTGATTTAATAAATTGATTTAATAAATCATGTTTTTTAATTTTATCCGTGATCTTTTACGTTCAATGAGCTCTCGAGTAATTTGTCCAGTAGTATATTTGGAGGTGACCATGACATCAAGGTAATTATCTACAAGACAGTAGGTAGACTGGAGCAAATTAAAGATGAATTGTGAACTCTAACCAACCACAAAAAAGAAAAATATTCAACTGATCCAAAAGTAAGCAGGAATATAAATAAATAAAAAAGAACAGAAGTTATAATAAAAAACTGGTAGTAAGAGGGTACGTTTAAATACAATAGTATTGATAATTACATTAAATGAGTAGGTTCTGAAGTCCTTAAAAATGAGACTGATATTGCTAGATTGAAAAGAAAGGCAAGCCCCAACTACACCTATCTCCAAGAAAACAAGTTTAAATATAAACGCATAGACAGGCTAAGAGTTAAGAGAGGGAAAAAGATGCTTTACTATTATTATAACATTAACCAAAGAAAGCCACAGTGGCGATATTAATATCATGTAAAAATAGCTTTCAGGACAAAGACTGCTACCAGGGATAAAAAGGGTCATCTAATGATGATAAAGGGGTTCATTTATCAAGATGACATAAAATCCTAAATTTAATTTTTACATGGAATAACAGATATTCAAAACTGAAAACAAAACTAAAATGACTGGAAGGAGAAATAGTCAAAGCCACAATTATAGTAAAGATACTCCGTCATCCCTTTCTCAATAAGTGACAGACAAGAGAAAACCAGGTAAAGACACAGAAGACTTGAACAACACTAACAACCTATCTGACCTAATGGACGTTCATAGAATGCTCCAATCAACAGCAGCAGAACACACATTCTTTGCAAGTATAAAGGGAATATTTACAAAATATTAATTTTTAACCAAAGATGTCAAGGTAATTCAATGACAAAAGGACAATCTTTTCAGCAAATAATGCTGAAAGAATTGCATAGCTTTAAGAAAATGAATCTCAATTCTTATTTCACACCATATACAAAAACTAATTCAAATATATCATAGATCTAAATTTAAGAGCTAAAACTGTTATGCTTCTAACATAAAACAGGAGCAAATTTTGTGAACTTGGTTTGGCAAGTATTTCTTAAAGTAGGATACAAAAAATACCTAGTATTAAAAGGAAAAAAATAGTATTTGGACTTTATCAAAATTAAAAACTTTTAAAGCTGGGTATGGTGATATGTGCCTATCATTCCACCTACTCAGGAGGCAGAGGTGACAGGATTTGCTTGAGCCCAGAAGTTTGAGACCACCCTGGTAACAGAGTAAAACCCCCATCTCTAAAGAATAAAAATAATAAAAAATCAGTAACTTTTACACTTCAAAAGACATTATTGTGAAAATGAAAAGGGAAGCTATAACTATAAAAAATTCAGAATATATATCTGACAAAGTGCTTGTATCTAGATATGAAAAAGAACTCTTACAACTTAATAACAAGAAAATAAACAATTACAAATGGGCAAAAGTCTGTACAGATACTTCACCAAAGAATACACACAGATGGCAAATAAGGCCAGTAGCAGAAAGCATTAGGAAAATACAAATGAAAGTTTCACTGATACACTACTACAAATCCATTAGAATGTCTAAAACTAAAAAGATTAATCATTCCACGCATTAGCAACAATGTGGGGCAACTGCCAACTCTCCCACACTTCCAATGGGAATCTGAAATGGCACAGCCACTTTGAAAAATGATTTTGTAGTTTCATAAAGGTTAAACATACACCTTATATAACTCAGCCATTCCATTCGTAGGCACTTACCTAAGAGTAATAGAAACATCACATAAAAACTTATACATTAATGTTCATAGCTAGTGTTATTCATAAAAACCCCAAAGTGGAAACAATCCAAATGTCTATCAACAAGTGAATGGATAAGTAAATTGTAGCATATCCACACAACAAAAAAGTTAGAGAAGGAAGAAAATAATAGAGATTAGAATAGAAATAAATGAAACAGAAACCAGAAAAACAATATTAAATAATCAACAAAACTAAGAATTGTTTTTTTGGAAAAATAAAATTGACAAACCTTTAGCTAAACTAACTGAAAAAAAATGGAAATACTCAAGATTATAAACGAAAGAGGAAATATTACAACTAATACCATAGAAATATAAGTATAATAGGGTAAGAGAGTACTATGAACAATTATTTACCAAGAAATTGGATAACCTAGGGAAAAAATAGATATATTCCTAGAAACACACAACCTAGCAAGACTAAACCATGAAGAAATAGAAAATCTGAGCATAGCAATAACAAGTAAGGAGACTGAATAAGTAATCAAAAACTTCCAAATAGTGAAAAGCCAAAGACCTGACGGCTTTGCTGGTAAATTCCTCCAAACATTTAAAGATGAATTAATGCCAATCATTCTCAAACTCTTCCAAAAAATTTAATAAAAGGGAATACTTCCCAACTCATTTTATGAAGCCAGCAATGCCCTCATACCAAAGGCCAACACGCACACTACAAGAAAAGAAAATTGCAGGCCAACATCCCTGAAGAACATAGATGCAAAAATCCTCAACAAAATACTAGCAAACAGAATTCCATAGGATATTAAACCCCACCATCAAGTGGGATTTATTCCTGAGATGTAACGATGGTTCAACATACACAAATGTATAACTATAATAACATTTTATTAACAGAATGAAGGACAAATCATATGATCATTTTAGTAGATACAGAAAAAACATCTTACAAAATTAAGTATTGTTTTATGACAAAAATTCTCATCAAATTTGGAATAGAAGGAATATAACTCAACATAATTAAGATCACACGTGACAAGCCTACAGATAACACCATACTTAACAGTGACAAGCTGAAAGCTTTTCCGTGAAGATCAGGAACAATGCAAGGATGGCCACTCTCACCAATTCTATTTAACATATAACTGGAAGTAATTAAGCAAGAAATAAACGGTACCCAAATTGGGAAGAAAAGATGTAAAAATGTCTCTGTAGATGATAAACATTTTCAGTGAAAAACTAATAGAACAAATTCAGTAAAGTTGACATAAAATCAATGTTCAAAAATCACTCACATATCTATACACTGATAATGAAATATCAGAAAAAGAAATTAAGCAAACAATCCCATTTACATTGTTCCCATTTAAAATAGCAGCAAAAAGTGTAAACTATGTAGGTATAAATTTAACCAAGAAGGTGAAAGATATGTGCACTGAAAACTATAAAACACCGATGAAAGAAATTAGACACAAAAAAAATGGAAAAATATCTTGTGTTCATAGATTGAAAGAATTAATATTAGTAAAATGTTCCTACTACCCCAAAAATCTACAGGTTCAATGCAATCCAATCAAAACTCCAATGACATTTTTCACAGAAATAGAAAAAAAAATCCTAAAATTCATATGGAACCGCAGAAGTTTTATACTAGCCAAAGCAATCTTGAGCAAGAAGAACAAAGCTGAAGGCCTCACAACTCCTGATTTCAAATTATCTTGCAAAGATATAGTAATCAAAACAGTGTGGTACTGGCATGAAAAAGATACACAGGCCACAGGAACAGAACAGAGATCCCAGAAATAAACTCATGTGTATACAGTCAACTAATTTTCAACAAGGGCACCAAGCATACACAATGGGGAAGGCACAGTCTCTTCAATAAATGGTTCTAAGAAACCTGGATATTCACATGAAAAAGAAAGAAATGGAACCCTTATCTTATACCATATATAAAAACCAACTCAAAATGAATTAAAGATCTACAGCTAAGATCTGAAACCATAAAACTCCTAGAAGAAAGTACAGGGGAAAAGTTCCTTGACATTAGCTTTGGCAATAATTTTTTTGGCTATGACATCAAAAGCGCAGACAACAAAAACAAAAATAGACAAATGGTTTCTACATCAAACTAAAAAGTTCCCGCACATCAAAGGAAACAATCAACAAAATGAAAAGGCCCCCTACAGAATGGAAGAAAATATTTGCCAGCCATATGCCTGATAAGGGGTTAGTACCCAAAATATGTAAGAAATTCATATAACTCAACAACAAAAACAACCTGATTAAAATATGGACACAGGACCTGAATAGATGTTTCTCCAAAGAAGACATGAAAATAGCCAACAGGTATATAAAAAGGTGCTCAGCACCACAAATCCTCAGGGAAATGCAAATAAAAACCAGAATAAAATATCACCTTACTCATGTTAGGAAGGCTATTATTATTTAAAAAAAAAAAAAAAGATAAGTGTTGGCAAGGTTATGGAGAAAAGGGAACCTTGAATTGAACACTGTTGGCGAGAATGTAAATTGATACAGGCATTATGGAAAACAGTACAGAAGTCTCTTTAAAAATTAAAAATATAACTGCCAGATGATGCAGCAATCCCACTCTAGGTATATATCCAAAGCAACTGAATCATTAACTCAGAGAGACATCTCCACTCCCACATTCACTGCAGCATTATTCACAATAGCCAAGATATAGAAACAACCTAAGTATCTGTCAACAGATCAATCAGTAAAGAACCTGTGGTATATACTGAAGGAAATTGAAATATTTTACCCCAAAGTATATGTTTTGACATATTTTGAGATGGCTACCAGAGGGCCAGAAATCAGAAGTGGCCCTGCAAGGCTGTCTTTTGTGGAGGAAATTTATATCCATAGAGAATCTACATTAATGCAGCCAGGATTCCTTTCCCCAGATCTGGGAAAGATTAACAGTGTCTGACATTTTTTAAGGTCTGAAAGAAACATGTGCCATCTATTCTCTCTGAAGGCTGCTGCCTGTGAGGTTTCATCTATATAACAAGACCACCTTTGCTAGCCAAGCCTCCTCTTCTCTGCCTCCTATAGCCTACCTGTCTTGCCACTAAAACCTGACTTACCAGCACAGCCTGTTTTTTTTGGCCATGGTTTAAGCCCACATTCTTTCTACAACCTCAAGATGGTATATAAGCTTCTGAACCACACTGGCAGGTTGGTCTCTCCATTCTGAAGGCTCCTGTATATGTATGCACATTAAATAAAATTTATATGCATTTTCTCCTATCAATCAATTTGCCTCATGTCAGTGATTTTCAGCAAACCTTCAGGGGGCCAAGGGCCTTGGCCCCTATAATACACACAATGGAATATTATTCAGCCTTAAAAAAAGAAGAAAATCCGGCCATTCAGGACAAGATGGATGAATCTAGATGGCATTATGTTAAGTGAAATAAAACAGACACTGAAAGACAAAAACTTTGTGATCTCACTTATGTACGGAATCTAAAATTGTCAAACTCATAGAAGCACAGAATAGAACAGTGGTTGCCAGGGATTAGGGGAAGGAGGAAATTGGAGGTGATATTTAAAGGATAAAAAGTTTCGGTTACACAAGATAAATGAGTTCTGGAGATCTACTATATAAAATATCATGCCCATAGCTAACAATACTGAATTGTATACTTGAAATTTGCTACGAGGATAGATCTTATGTTAAGTGTCATATCACCAAAAAACACACACCCACACCCACACACACACACAAACAAAACAAAAAACCCCAACAATAACAAGGAGAGCTGGAGAAAACTTGGAAAGGGATGGATATGTTTATGGCCTTGATGAGGGTGATGGTTTCATGAGTGTATACTTATGCCCAAACACATTTAGATGCATATGTTAAATATGTACAGCTCTTTATATATCAATCATAACTCAATAAAGTGGATTAAAAAATTTTTTTTAAATAGTTGCATGAGATAGAAACAGGATTAGGGAGGGAAAATTGCAAATAGGCATAAGGAAATTTGGGAAGATGATAAATATGTTCATTATCTTGATTCATAAGCATGTAAAACTCTTCAAATTATATATTTTAAATATATGCAGCTTATTTGATGTCAATACAGCAATAAACATATATAATGAACAGTGATAAATATGGTATTTCTTTTTTACCTTTTATTTTTAGTTGACACATAATAACTGTACATATTTATGGGATACAAAGTGATTTTTCAATACATGCATACCATGTGTAATGGCATCGAATCAGGATAATTAGGATATACATCACCTTAAATATTTATCATTTCTTTGTGCTGGGAACATTTGAAATTGTCTCCTCTAGCCTTATGAACATATGCAATAAATTACTGTTAACTATACTCACCACATAGTGCTGTAGAACACTAGGACTTATTCCCCCTATCTAGCTATAATTTGGTACCCATTAACCAATCTCTTTCTATCCTCCCCTACCCCAACTCTTCCCGGTCTCTAATAACCACATTTCTACCTTCTACTTCTATGAGCTTCATTTTATTTTTAGCTCCCATATGTGTGTAGGAACCCGCAATATTTATCTTCCTGTGTCTGACTTATTTCACTTAACATAATGTCCTGCAGGTTCATCCGTGTTGCCACAGATGATAGGATTTTATTCTTTTTATGGCTGAATAGTATTCCACGTGTATATATGCCACGTTTTCTTTACCCATTCATTTGCTGACTGAATAGCCAATATATCTTGGCTGTTGTGAATAGTGCTGCAGTAAACATGGGGGTGCAAGTATCTCTTCAATATGCTGATTTCCTTTCCTTTGTATAAATACAATCCCAGCAGTGGGATTACTGGATAATATGGTAGTTCTATTTCTAGTTGAGAAACCTCCCTACTGTTTTTCATAATGACTATTCTAATTTATATCCCCACGAACAATGCATAAGAGCTCCTTTTCAGCATCCTTGTCAGCATTTGTTATTTTTTGTCTTTTTGATAATAGCCATTCTAACAGGGGTGAGATGGTATCTCATTGTGGTTTCAATTTGCATTTCCCCGATGATTAGTGATGTTGAGCATTTTTCATATATTTGATGGTCATTTTTACGTCTTCTTTGGAGAAATGTCTATTCAGATCCTTTGTACAGTTTTAATTGGATTATTTGGGTTTTTTGCTAGTGATTTGAGTTCCTTCCATATTCTGGATATTAGTCCCCTGTTGGATGAATAGTTTGCAAATATTTTCTCCCATTAAACAGGTTGTCTCTTCACCTTGTTTATTGTTTCCTTTGCTGTACAGAAGTTTTTTTGTTTGATATATTCTCATTTGTCTATTTTTGTTTTTGTTGCCTATGATTTTGTAGTCTTACCTATAAAATCTTTGCCTAGACCAATGTCTTGAAGCATTTCCCCTATGTTTTCTTCTAGTAGTTTCATAGTTTCATATCTTATGTTTAAGTCTTTAATTCATTTTGAGTTGATTTTTTAATATGGTGAGAGAGAGGGATCTCGAAATCACCATAATGATGGATTAAATCAATAAATGCTGTTGGAACAACTTGATGATGGTGAGAAAGAGATCTGGGGCAAGAGATAAGCCATATTTGTACTCATTCCTGACAACGAAATTATTCTGGAGTAAAGATTTACAATTTAATTATGAAACTATAAATGTAGAGAATAAAAGATAAATATTTTATAACTTGGCTAAAAAATCTTTTTCTAAGCATACTGGAAAATACAGAAACCACAAGCAAAAAAGATGGATAAATCTGACTGTCATAGAGAACAGAAAATTGGTCAAAATACAAACTGATAATATTCAGTTGTGTTAAGAGTGTGGCAAAGTAGGTGTTACTTTATACTACAACTGTGTAGGAAAGTTTATTTCACCATTTGGAAAGTAATATTAATTTACAAAGGATGCATATACTTTGGTGTAACATTTAACTTTTAAGAACTTATCCTATGGAAACCCACATAGGAGGACAAAGATGTGACAGAGATATTCTGTTCAGTGTTCCTCATATTAGCAGAAATTGGAGGGGCCTTGCAACGTCCATCAATGGGGATTGGCTAAATAAATTATGCAAATACAATGAAATACTACACGGGTATTAAACTGCATAAAGAATACACATGGGCATATGCACGCGCATGCAGGCATGCACACACACATATATCCATCCAACATTGCTGCCAGGGACCTTATCAAGTAAAATACACACAAAATAGAATATTCAGCAGGGTCCCATTTTTGAAAAAAACAGACACAGATACACGTGTGGAAAATAATGAAGAGAATATGCATCTAGTTGTAAGCCACGAAATTGTGGAAGACTGAAACATGCTATGTTAGACATCTCTATGTTACCTAAACTCCTTACAAGTATGCACTGTTTTTGTTACAAAAACAAAAACAACCTAAAATTTCTACGTAATAACTTGCCCTTACTGGCTTTGCATCAGTCTTTCTCCAATTTCGTACCTCTAATAAATCCAAAATGCGATTTCACTTGCTAAAGCTATTTAAAAAGCTCCACTTTTCCCATAAATCTGTAAACTGATTTAGTACATCAGATTTCCTGGCTCAGTCTGAATATCCTTTGTAGCTCTGAGTAAGCACATAAATTCTGATTTTTGTTGTTGTTGTTGTTCATCCAAGAAAACAAATGCAAAGAGCATCAAAAGCAAATGCTAATGATATTCGCTGCTTTATTTAATCAAAAATAGTAAGTTTTTGCTGATATTGCTACTTTCTTAAAAAGTGGGTATTCTCAGTTGTTTTCATGAATGAACTTTATGGAGTTCTATGTTACTGAAGAATTTTGAGAAAATGTAAAATGCAGTGGTTACATATTGAGAATGAGTAATCACTGATTTTATACTAGGCTCTTTCAGTAATTCCTTGCATTTACCATTAGTCATTTTACTTTGTTCCATCTATCAAAGGGCTCCAAGTATACATGGTTTTGGAGTAGTATGACTGGGCAAGTCTCACCACAGTAAGCATTTCATTTTGTAACACAAATCTGAAACCAGAATTGGCCAATGGCTAATGACTGGGCATTCCCAGAGAGTCTGGAGTTAGGGAAGAAGTTGAGTGTCATCACTCATCACGGCCAAATTACGAAGAGCCACAACCACTGTCCTTTGTGAGTACATCAAACTAAAGAACTCTGGTCCCTTGTACTATTTTCAGTTTCAAATTCCTCAATTAATTAGAAGTAAAAACCAAAAAGCTTATGATCTTGGGAAGTACATTATTTGACATCTTATCACTTATCTACTTCTCTCCTATGTTTCTTAACTAGGCTGTCTTCTTTCGAAAGAAGGAAGGATGAATACATACTACCTTTTCTTCAAAGTGAAGCCCAGGACTTAGAAGAGATCTAGAAACAAGAATGATGATGATAAAACTCAAGATTCCACTGGTGTAGGAGAGGCTGTATGTAACACGCTCTCAGTCTGGGCCCTATGTTTGGCCAAAGACATACTAAGCCCTATTGTAGCTTTTTTCAATTGGGTACAATATGTGGTTTTTGTCGTAATAAAGTCTGTCTTTACTGGCACTGATTATGCAGACACTAGTTATGCTTTACTTAGCCCAAGTTTACTAATATAAGTTTATTTTACGTAATTCAACCCATTTATTCAGCTAACATGGAACTGATCATATTAAAATTATTTGTTCACTTGCTATATGAACAACTTCATTCGATCCAGTAATAACAGATTGTACCCTAACCCTAGAAAGTTATTTTGCAAGTACAAATTTATGACATAAGCTACCAAGAATGGATCTGTGCATATCTATTTTTATTTCCAAAAAAAGCACCTCAGTACATATTTTAATGGCAGTCTATGTTAGCAGTGTGTAAAGTCATCGTTGTATACAACAGAAATTTGTTGTACGGCTACATTCTTCAATCTACAAAAGCCCAGAATGGGTATAAATGTAGGTTGAAGAATGAGATTTATCTCCTGCATCTGGCAGGTATTCTTCATACAAATTTAAAAGTATCTTCCTAAATCAAACATTTTGAAATTCTAATCAAATCTTGTTTTCTATTTTAGAAATTTTTGCCCATATGCATAGCAGAATCTCATTAATAGCATACTGACCAAAAGCATATAGATTCTTAAAATTATAAGGAACTTGTCATTTTAACGTACTCTAACAACCAACCCATATTAGTTGAGTTTCAACTAGAGTAGAGCAAAAGCAATTTTATAAGCCTGATGAATGCACAGGATTGAAAACATTCCTTAAACGTAATGTGACTGTCAGTCTATACTACATTGGTGTCTCCGTGATTAAATCCTTTGGGCTCCAAGGATCCATAAAGAGACTCTTTTCTAAAGATACAGTTGACTTGAAAGATTTACTAAAGCTTGCTTCAACTGCTATCCTCTAGAATTGTTAAAACAACATAATTTTCAAACTAGTGTATTGCTAATCCCATTTTTATTGTTAACATTTGCCATTGAAATTGCTCTTTAATTGTTTGTTTTGGAATAGACACATAAAATATCAAGACAGAAATATTTTGGCACATATTGGAAAATCTGCCATGAATAAAGATTTTTTTCCAATAAAATAGAGTTTGCCTATATTACTTGGCATTAAAATGATTTATTGAAGTAGGCCAAAACATAAACCACTGAAATAAAATGAAGAAAGATTAGAGTTATAGCAAAATCCAAAGGCTGATACATCCAAATTCACACTTAAGATGCATTTAAAAGCAGTTTCTACTCTTTGGAAAGTGGCAAAGTAAAAAAAAAGAATGTCCTCCATCCTGCAGATCCAGCAATTCTGCACTCCAAAGCCAAGCCATCATCTGATGCCTCACGTTTTTCAGGAACCTGCACTTATTAAGCACATCCGGACTGCCTTAGTGATGTAGACCCTGAAGACTGTGTATGCTACACATGGATTCAGCTTAATCCAGTGCACACTGCGTGAGTCTCCACTCCCTGTCTAACACAGCTGCCTGTGCTGTCACTGAAAATGCAGAGCTCTCAGCCAGGTAGGCCCTGTCAGGGGAGCAGCAGCCAGCTCTGGTGACAACGTTTTGTAAGCAATCAGCCACCTGGCTTTCTCCACTGCTTGGTGTGCCAAAAGCAGGGAAAGTTGTGGCTGAAGCTCAGGACTGAAAACATTCTGCCTGTTCTCTGCCCTGAACATGGTGTTGGAACTCCTGGGATTTCAGATCAGACCTCTGAGACAGGCCAGCTCTGTTTTTTATGATCCCTTCCCCAATGTCCCTTCGGCTGACCTCAAGCCTCGCTGATGGAGACTGGCTGGAGCTCCCAGAGTCCAGCTTTCACCCCATTTCAGTCCTCTAGTGACTGAAGGAGCATGGACGCTCAAGTTTCCAGTATAATTCTCCCTGAGTCCCAACCCGTGGCTGATCAGCCCACCTCCTCATCACACATACCTCCTATAGCATAGGAGTGTTAGAAGATTTTTTTTCAACTCGAGGATTTTAAAAAGCATAAATTATTGGCAAAGCCAATGATCACACTGTAAAGCCCTGAAGGGTTTTGTCCCAAACTACCCTCTATTCTCACTTCCTACCACTTCTCCATGGCCTCTGCTCCATGTACTTAAACACATCTAAGGGCAGTTGGCCTTCCCTATACACAGATTCCACATTCAACCACCATGAATCAAAAATATTTGGGAAAAAAATTAAAAATAACAATATAACAAAAAAATAAAAATTTAAAAATACAGTATAATAACTATTTACATTGCATTTGTATTATTTTGGGTATTACAGGTTATCTAGAGATGATTAAAAGTATACAGGAGGATGTACAATGGACTTGAGTACCTATGGATTATGGCAGCCATCCCCAATCTTTTTGGCACCAGGGACCAGTTTCATGGAAGACAATTTTTCCAAGGTGGGGGGAGGACAGTGGTTATAAAGGAGCAGCTGTAAATACAGATGAAGCTTTGATTGCCTGCTCACCCACCTGCGGCCACTCACCTCCTACTGTGCGGCCCAGTTCCACAGTAATGCGTGACCCAGTTCCTAACAGGCCATGGCAGCAGACCTGGGGTTGGGGACCACAGGATTACAGTATGCGGGCTAAGGTCCTAGAATCAATCCCTCTCAGATACTGAGAGACTACCATACGTGGCATTCCGTAGGCTAACCTTGCCTTCCCATCCCCCAAGCTGGATTGCCAGCCCTCCCCCCTCCAAATAACTCCTCCTTTTCCCTCAAGGCCCTGTTCAAGTCACTTCTGTGAGACTCCCCTCCTCCACTCAGCAGAGGTGGTCACTCCCTCCTCAGGATCCACAGCTTTCTACACCTCCCTCGATAAAGCTCATACTATGTATGCTCTTACCCAATTGTGTGTTTATACATTGTTTTCTCTTTGCAACATGAATTCAGAGGGCCTACACATTAGCCATCCCAACCAAAAGTAGCCCTGTGTCCCCTAAGTAGACTGTGAAACTGGAGATTGCTTTTATATTTTTCCCAAAATAATAAAAATTAATTTCAATTGGTTATTTAACCAGTTTGAATCCATGCTTGGAGCTATTGGTCTATCACACAGCTCCGGAAATGTCTGCTCTTCCTGAGATTTCTACATGGCTCTTTTGTGCAAACAGGACGTCAGATTTGGAATTCTGTACCCTTCACTTTTGCTTGCTTCCATGCCTGCAGGAAAAACAAAGAAGCTGCCTGCAATTCCATCAGAAGAAACAGGCTCACCTTCTTAATGAAAGACATGTAGGAGAGCACTGCTGGGAAGAGTACATCACAGGAAGAAGTCCAGAAAGGAAGAAGGATGTTACAAAGCCTGCAAGCAGGCTTTAAGTGTGTCAAACAGAAGCTGGAAAAGTTATGGGCTAAAAGTAAAGAAAAAGTCATCAGGAAGTCACTGGAGACCACCAACTGAAGGAGTCAAATGCTGCTTTGTTGTTTTTTTAATGGGTGGCTAGAAGGCACAAGTAGTAAGCCAAGCATGTAGGGTACCACACAATCTTCTCATTTTGCCTCATTCTGATCAAATCATTGCTAGAAGCTGCCAGATATATATGCTAGACACAACCTAAGCCCTCAGACTTAAAAAACAAACCAAATTGAAGTATATACTGAGTTTCCTTGAATCTAGAAATCCATCAGTTCTAAGATGCACCATTATTTTATAAAGTACTAAGAAAGAAAATGCTGCCAATTAAACTATGACATGATTTTCTATTACTTAGAATTTTTATTTACTTTTTATTGAAAGAGCTTTTAAACTTATTCAGACACAGATTTTTATAATATATCACTCTTAGGCATTTATAAAAAGGAAAATAAAAGTGAAATAAATTGGTTAAGGCAATGACAACCAGTTCACCTGGCTGAAAGCAATTGTAAAATGTCACTGATTTGGAAAGTATATCTCAGTTTCAGAAATGTTAAAATCTGAAAAAAAATGTGCATCATAGAATCAATAAAATACTATATTATGTCTACCTCAGTGACAAAAATTTTAAAAGGGCAAAATAATAGTTCACAGGATAACTGCTACGAAGACATTTCATTGATTAAAAAATGTATTTGTACAGAGAAAAAAGTTGAGATCGTTAAACTCAAGAAAGACAAAAGTAAAATAGGAATTTAATAATGTTCTTCAAGGACATCGAAGTTCTGCCCCATAAAGCAGTGATTTGACTTTTCTTTTTTACTTTTTAGCAGCAGGACCTCTTTTTTAAATAATATCCTATAAGAAACCTGAGCATGGAGCTGTTCTGGTTAGAGTAAGAACATCATTTCAGACATGCCTGCAAGACCATAGGGCTCCGGACCAGCTACAATCTCGACACATAGAACGGATGTCACTTTCCACCCACTCCCTACAACAGCCATATTACAATGACAAGGGTTTAAATTGTGGCATTAATCAATTAATTAAACATTTATGGTGGTTTGTAAAATATGAAACACTTCCTAGGTGCTCAGTATGCAAACATTAATCAAGTATGGAGGGGTTTTGGTAACCTACAAGAAGGAATTGTGTATGTTGGGATTTTAGACTTTGAGATGATTGCCAAAGGATAGAATGAGAGCTTCCAATCAGTCATAAAAGGCACTGTATTGACCTGAGCAGGTTAGAAGCTCTCCTGCCAAAGGAAGAGGATGAATCACATCCACCTATTAAGGCCCATTCTAGCTCTAGAATGTCCACAACATCAGTCTTTTTCCAAATACATGCCAAAAGTGGCTGAGTTTGGACAGCTTTGACTCTTGCCCCATGCCCAACCACGTGGCCAAACTCAGCAGTTTGTTACACCGTTGTCCTCCAAAACAAATCCAACTCCGTAACAAATTAGTAAGTAATGTACATCTTACAGAAGGTGGGGAGACATACATACCACTAGACAAAACATAGAAATCCCCATTAGACAGCTCTTGATCTCCACATTTCTTTATCTCCCTTTTCTCTATCCCATCTTCTTATGCTGTCTCTAAAATCCCCTTTTACTATTCTAAGCAATTCAATCCAGGCTCTAACCTTGTATATTCCATTCATCAAGGCAGCTGACTGTCATCTTGTCACTTGAGCATGCTTTGGGAACACTATCCACTCCCACCTTTGCACCCCATCCATTGCAAACAGCTCAGCAAACCCACTAAGTTCTCCTGAAAGGGAAAGGGTGATCTGCAGCTAAGAAAAATAAAGCTTTCACCATAAGGGCATAACAGCACACACAAAAAAATCTGCAGATTAATATTTTAAGATGATTACGGAAAGTTTATTTTCCATTGGTAGGGTCATCAAAATATCACAGCTAATGCTCCATTGATGACCAAGGTACGTTAGGCTGATCTAGCTGGGGAAGCATCCCCTCCTTTGTCCCTCATGCTGTCAGCGAGCTATGGAGGCAAAGCTCTTGGTAAAAGGGGATAACACACTAAGATATAACAGAATCTTCCTTTGGTCACAGACACTCCCTTGCTATACACATGACTCAATTTTCAGCCTAATTCACAGACCTATATTTAGTACAATTAAGGATTTAACAGAGATGAAGCAAGTCAACTCTGCATCCCATTTTATTCTCTACAAATAAGAAACATACATGAAAGATTTTCTTTAACAGATGGTTTTCAATTAAGCTGTATTCTGTGAATAGAAAAATGGTGTATGGAAGCTAAGCTACCCTAAGTTCTGAAGAAGACAACCATATGACCATAGGCATAAAACTGCTGAGCTGGCACCCAGGAACTACAAAGTCAGAAGCCTTCATATCAAACATCAGAAAAGTCATACTAAAGTATAACTATAATCATTATGCCCTCCCTCCACAAAACAACCTCAGATGAAGTATTCTATCTTAGAAAATGCATATTGTTTAATACCATAAAACTCAAATCTACAGGATTTGTAAGAAGAGCATAGGTCATTAAACAGTGTCCCTATAAAATTTCAGAGCTTGACATCCCTTTACAGATAAGAAAGCTGTAGTCTGAAGAGGTTAAGTGACACAATAAAAGACAGACAATACTTTGGGGCAGAATCAGGGTTAGCAACTCAACTATACAATGCAGCCAAAATCTTTAAAATTTCAAAATTTCACTTGAATTTCAAATGCACATTTCCTTTCTTACCAGAATTACTTCAAAAATGAGTGGGATCAGTTTGCTTTCTTCCACAAGTCTGTTAAAAAAGATGAAAACATAACCACGTGTTAGATAATACATATTTAAACTGTTGCCCTGATATGGAGCACTACAGCCTCCACATTTTATTGCTAAAATTCTGTGACCAAGATATAGTATGATTAAATGCTCACTTTTGAAACACTGAACTAACAGCTACTGAATACAAGAAATACAAGGTTTCTTTGCAAGTGACTACTAGTTTAGCCTTATTGATCTGTAGCAAGTAAAATCTCAAAAAGATTGATAATTTAATGTAAAAATTAATTAAAATTCACAATTATTCTAAAGACTATCAAAACAGTTAATGTCAGCAGAAATAACATAACCAACCCTCGCTGCACACTTAAATCATAAGCATGCCACAGTGTAATTTTTCACATATGCCTCATTAGCTGTCTTGTCAGCATTAAGGAATTAATGTTCAATGAATTTTAATGATCTTTAATTTTTAAAAAATTGGACACCGATCACCTGGTAGACTCTAGGCACTTTTCCTTATCAAATCCAGTTACAAATTGTCATTAATTGTAACAGAAGATTCTTTTCATGCAATTTAAGAGAAAACAGCCTTGATAAAACCTAAATCATTTAAAAGTCAGTTTTTATTAAGAACAATATGTAAATTTCTAAATATTCCTTTAGTCCAGGATTTGTCAAGCATTTTTTTCTGTAATGGGCCAGACAGTAAATATTTCAGGTTTTGCAGGTCACATTGTCTCTATAGCAAATACTCAATTCTGTCATTGTAAAGTGAAAGCAGCCATAAATAATATACAAATAAATAGGCATTGCTGTGTTCCAATAAAACTTTATTTACAAAAACAGGCACTAGGCTATGTTTGGGCCACAAGTTATAGTTTGCTGACTCTTGCTTCAATCCAAAAAAAAAAAGTGATATTCCTTTCTACAATTTTATTGGAATTAATTTTGTATGATAAACCAAAGAGCTTAAGATAAGCATGCTGCATATGCTGTAGGTGTGTGCAATTTGCCTATTTCACAGAAAACACCAGGTGGATGGAAAGGGAATTTTATCACCTGGATTCCCAAAAGGGTGATCAATCCTATGAAACTAACCAAAAAAGATCGCAGTGTTTGCAAATATTTAAGAGAAAGTGAGATACTATGATTTTTCCCAAAGACTGAAGCACTTAGAAAGGCCTACCTTGGTGTCTAGCAAAAATAAATGTAATTACTGCTCATGGCAGGATTATCCACAATAGGCAAGATATGGAAACAACCTAAATGCTCATCAATGGATAAATGAACAATGTGGTGTATATACACAATGGAATACTAGTCAGCCTTAAAAAAACAGGAAATTCTGTCATTTGTGACAACATGGAGAAACCTGGAGAACATTATGCCAAGTGAAATAAGCCAGGCACAGACAAATATTGCATGATCTCGCTTATATGTGCAATCTCAAAACATGGAACTCATAGAAACAGAGAGTAAAATAGTGGTTGTGAGCAAGGGGTGGACAGGGAAAGGGGAGATATAAGTCAAAGGGTACAAAGTTCATTTAGACAGGAAGAATAAGTTAGTTAATAATAATACATTTTATTAAATACTATGGTATGTAATTAAAAAATAATAATGCATTTTTTATTTCCATATTGTTAAAAGATTTTAAATGTTCTCACAACAACAAAAAAATGTGAGGTGATAGATATGTTAATTAGCCTCATTCCACAATGTATACATGTACCATAATGTCATACTCTATAAATGTATGCAACTATTTAAATAAAACACAATTTTAAATGTTAATAAATTTTAAAAATAAATGTGATAATTTCTGTAGTTTTAATATATTGGGGGGAAAAGGTTTTGATTACAAATATTGAGTTCACTTATATTCTCTCACTTTCCTAGGCAACTGAAGGCTCAGAGGTGAGGATGACGCTCCTTACACCACACCTAGGTAGGACAGGAAATGCACACGCCATGCACAGCTTCAGGCCAAGGGTATTCGCGGTCTCCTTCCTCAGTTTCCTAGATGTTAACTCTCTCTTTTCCTAAGTTGGTTGTCTTAAATTTTTATTATATATCCTATTATTAGGCTCAGGCTGAAATAGCCAAGCACATATCTCAGAATTGCCCTAGCAACCAAGGCCAAGAAAGTCACAAGAACATAAATACCCTACTTCTCCAACAGTACCTGGAAGTTAGTCTACTCCATCATTCAGACCAAGAGCATCCACTCACACCAGCCCTTTGATAATAGTATTTTACAATATATTCTATTAAGATATAACCACATAAAACTACCATAATTCATTCTTTAAAATCACAACTATTTCTTCTCCAGGTCTCTGCATGATGGGCAGGCTGGCCTGGATTACCTCTTATGATTGCTTTGACTCTAAATTCTAACGCTCCATCTTCGCATTCTTCTGAACACAATCAACCATAACAATTTTTGTTCTTTGACTTGACTAACATAATTTACAGCCACATACAGTATTCCCTGGTAAATAAAAAGGGAACTCAAGCTAAATAAAATAAATATTTTTAGTTGTTTTCTGTGACTTATGAACTAACCTTTAATGTGATTCCAACAGAGGAACTCTAAAGCAAGTAAGGAACAAGGGTGGCTGCAATCATTTAAAATTATCTGTAAAAGCAGTATCTATTAAAAGCAGTATTTTTCTAAAATGTGGGAAGTGACCAATATGCGGACAATGAGACGCGTTTACTGAGTATTGACCAGCATGTTTTTAATTAAAAACAATAAAACAAAAACTATCCAAGGGTGTCACACATAGCATTGTTCTATGATGTATTGAGTAGCTGTGTAAAATGCTTTGCTTTTATTTTTTTAACTGAGTTGTAGGTAAAATATCTGATATCCACAGATTTAAGGAGATTGCTTTAGAGACAATATTCATTTGTCTTTCACTACATTCTTAAAATGTGGTTTTAAAAAATCACTCTCCTTGTGTTAAGCATCTCTTCTCATACAGGATAGGTCCAATTGGTGGCTCAGGTCTCCAGTGATCAAACCCTCGATGCACTTTTTGAGTCATGAGCTCTACTCAGAGCACCCTTCATTTGATGCAGTACTTACGCCACAGAAATGAGGCTTACCTCTAAAAAAAAGTTGATGCTGCTGGTTCTCAGGAAATTATTCAGGCAGCAAATCTCAAATCATCATAGCAGCCCTTGGAAAATGATGATGCAAAAAGCTGTCTCATTTTGGGGGGTTCTGTTGTGGTTAGCCACCGTGATTTAAATCACTGGTATCATTTTACTACACAGGCCTGTTACAGCCAAAATCCTAAAACAATGAAATGTCTATGGTTTATGAAAAGCCTGAAGGACAGGAAGTGATTTATCTAAATTTTTTTAAACCAAAACCAAACAAAATAGAGATCTTTTTGAAATGATCTCTGATCTTCAAAGGATTAAGAACTTATTAACTATGTTACAGTATACTTTTCTTCCTTTATGTTAGCCGTCTAAGCACAATGTGTATAAGTAATTCCAGATGAGTAAATTGAAACATAACTCCCAAATGTAGTTCCTGGGACTGCTTTACCTAGGTCTTTGTCTGTTTCTCCCTTAATAGTACAATTTAATGATAGATTGTGTGTGGTTAAAGAGTCTTCCCTACAAAGTTTTGTCTCAGAAGATTCGCTAGGATTTTTTATATTATTAACAAAGGAGGTACTATTTCAACTATAAAATGTGAATAAACTTATGAAAATCTTTAGAACACATTCTTTGGCCTTCTAACTCCCTCCTGTCCCCAAAGTAAATACTGCCCTTAATGTTGCAAATTTTTAAAAAATTTATTTATGTTTGATAGTTTAAGCATCAATAAATAGTATTTAAAATGTCATATATTTAAATACTATCTAAATTATTTAGTTGAGATTTCTCTATGGAAGCTAAAAGCACAAATTGACCTATAAGAGGATTTTATAACAAATGTGCAATGATTATTAAATAATTAAAATGCAAACTTTAAATAATGGGTCATTACTTTTGATGTAAGAAAGAATACTTGCTTTTGAGGTAAAGTCATTAGCAGTGGCCTATGGAATTGTGGTGGTCTTGCTTTTCTCTATTTTCTGGCACAGTTGCATTTCATGTACATTGAAAACAAAGGCTAAATATTGTTAAGTGAAGAAATGACAAGGTTCATAAATTTGGAAAGGAGAGCTTTATTACTCATAAAGGGCTGCAGCCTGCAGGATGGCCTTTCTGACAGGCCGAGAAGCTACAGCCTCGAGCAGAAGCCGAGAGCATGTACTTTAAGGAAATGTCAAGAAACTGGAATTTATGCTAAGCAAGGTCCCTTGGCCAAGAGGGAGTCCCTTCAGTTGGGTGGGGGTCTTAGGACTTTATTTTAGTTTACCATATGAAGTAAACCTGGCAATTTTTGATATAAATTTCTAATTGCAATTTAGGAAAGGTAGGAATAGGGAGATTAACTCCACTTCTATTCAGAGAGCTACAGAAGTGGGTTGGGCTAAATTTCACACCGTTCTTAACATTTTTAAACTTTCCTTTAAAATTTCAGAGTTTTGCCCCAAGGCCATGTAGGGATGAATCAAGACAGAGTTAAAAGAACTAAAGTCCCTCTGGCCCTGTCCCACCATACTCCCATATTCAGAGAGCAGAGAAGCTGAGAGGAGGTGGAGGGTAGGCCTTCTCTCCAGAGAAGGCAGAGATCCTTTGCTCAGTTTTGCAGACAAAGAAAAGAGTCCCCAAGAGTGACGAGGCAGGTCCGAGGAGATCACTGGCTTGTTCTACAGAGCTGCCCTGCCTTGGGTTTGCTTGCTTGCTTCAGGTTTTTACCTGCCCATGTGGGGAGTGATGAGACACATGAAGCAAGGGCCATAAGTCTGGATCCACTGTCCCGTGAGCCAGCCCCATCCAGCAGGGACATTGTCCTCCCCAAAGCACTTCATCCACCATCTCAATATTTTGGGCATTCATCATGTCATACTGATCTCACCCCTAGTACAGAGGCTTTTTTTTTTTTCTGGAAACTGTCTCACTACTCAATTTATGATTAACACCACTGAGGCCTTGCCATAGGCTAATATAACACTATAAACTCAAAGTCCATGCCCTCAAGTTGGCTGACAGATAAACAAACATAAAATGGAATTAACTTCTATCACAGATACACTCGTATGCACAGGATGGAAGGGAACAGATGTGAAGAAAACCTTGCTAGCCCAGACAGGTGACAGAAAGTGTTCATGTGCCTTGAAAGACATTAGGAATTGGCCAGTTAAAGCGTGTGGAGGGGGCAGGTGTGCACACATGGCGGGTGGAGGCGGGTAAGGAGAAGTGCCAGCAGAGCATTTTAAGTAATAAAAGGTCAATGTGAGAGACGAACAGATTGATGCAGCCTTGAATTCCATTTTAAGATGCTGGGTTTCACCCTAAAGGTTACTGGTAGCCTCTAAGGGTTTTAAGCAGAATGACACAATTGGATTTGCTGTTCAAACTCTAATCTGACTGTGACAGGAAAAATGAACTAGGAGAAGGAGTGCAATTGCTCCTCAAACTGTGGTCTGCAGCCCAGAGCCAGCCTGCAAACTGTTCATAGGTCTATGACAAGACTACTACAGAAATTTGAAAGATTATGTCTATTGGCTCTACTGATAAAAAAAATAATTTGAAGTTTGTTAGTTTTAAAACATGACCCCACCAAGATATAATGAAAAGCAGGATATTAGTACAATACCTCCCCATAAGCTATTTACAGTGTCTGAGAAACCCGGCAGATGCCACCTTAACGAAGGGAGTGAGTTTCACATCCCAGCAACAAGGCATATGGTCATCAGGTATACCCCGGTGTGATGCAGTGAGGAGGGCACAGCGTCACTTCTGTGGTATTCTTGCCAAAAATGCATAACCTCAGTCTAATCATGATAAACATCAGACAAACTGAAATTGAGGGGCATCTTACAAAATAACTACCCTGTACACTTCAAAAGTGTTATGGTCATGAAAGACAAGGAAAGACTGAGGAACTGCCCCAGACTAAAAAGACATGGAGACTAACTGCAATGTGGGATCCCAGATTAGATTCTGGGCCAGAAGAAGGACATTAGTTGGAAAACTGGCAAAACTGGAATATGATCTGCAGTTTAGTTAATAGTATTACTATATCAATGTTAATTTTCTGATTTTGATAACTATACCATGGCTATGTGAATGTTAACATTAGTGGAAGCTAGCTGAAGGGCACATGGAAATTTTTTGTACTACTTTTGCAACTTTTCCGTAAGACCAAAATTATTTCAGAATTTAAAGTTGTTATTTTTTTTAATGGCTCCTGAATTCTTTGACTCTTCTCTCTTTGAGAGGAAGGGTCTGTGTCTTCTGTGTGCAAGTCTGGGCAGGTTTGTAACTGCTTCGACCAACAGAGTAGCATGGAAGTGACACTGTGATTTTTGCTTATATTTGGTGTCTTTTTTTGAATTTCATTTTACAGTATTTTACAAAAATATTTATTCCAGTTACCTTTTGCTGCATAACTAAATACTCCACACTTAGTGGCATAAAGCAATAACCATTTTAAGATGCTTATAGATCCTGTGGGTCATGAATTTGGACAGGGCATGGTGGGGACGACTTGTCTTTGTTCTACGATGTTTGAGGCCTCAGCTAGGAAAATACAGGGCTGGGGTGGGAGGTGGACAACAACAGCTGGGGGCTGTAATCATCTGAAGGCATCCTCACTCACACATCTGGCACCTGGGCTGTGATGATCCAAGGAGGACTCAGTTAATTCTGTTGTCTGGAGCACCTGCTGCTGCCCTCTCCACGTGGCTTGGCCTCTCTCAGTATGACAGCTGGGTGCCAAGAGAGAGCGACCAAGGAGCAAGTGTCTGGAGAGCAGGTGTTCCGAGAGCACCAGGTGGCAGCTGCATGGTCTTTTCTAACCTAGCCTTGGAAGTTACGCAGCATCACTTTCATTGTGTTCTAGGTGGGTATAAGCAGGTCAGATTCAAGTGGACGCAAATTAGACTCTACCTCCTGGTGGGCAGTGGCACAGCCAGGCTACAGAAAAGCATGTGCGATGGGAGATATTTTTGCAGACATCTTTGTAAAACACAATCTGCCACAGTATTGGTCTGCAACAAATAGAAATTTTAAAAATTGCTTCCTCACCACAGACTGAGTAGCATTAGTTTACAGAACTAGAGAGATCAGTTAATAGGTTATTACAGGCCAGACATGGTGGTTCATGCCTATAATCCCAGCACTTTGAAAGGCCAAGGCAGGAGGATTGCTTGAGGCCAGGCATTCGAGACCAGCCTGGGCAACATAGTAAAACCCCCCTTCCCCCCAAAAAAATAAATAAATAAATAAGTAAAATTAGCTGGGTGTGGTCGTTGTGCACCTGTAGTCCCAGCTACTCAGGAGGCTGAGGCAGGAGGATTGCTTAAGCCCAGGAGTTGGAAGCTGCAGTGAGCTATGATCACACCACTGCACTCCAGCCTGGATGACAGAGACCCTGTCTCTACTTCTAAAAAAAAAAAAAAGGTTACTACAGTGATCCAAGGAAGACATGACTGGGGGCCTTGTATTAGTTTTGCATTGTTAACACAACAAATAACCACAAACTTAGCAGTTTAAAGCAACATCCATTTATTAGTTCAATGTTCTATAGGTCAGAAGTCTAGCTCAGCATGACTGGTTTGTCATTTCAGAGGATCACAAGGCTAGAATTAATGTGTCAGCTGGGCTAAGTTCCAGTGTAGAGGCTCATTCTTATTGCTGGCAGAATTCAGTTTCCTACAGTTGCAGGACTTAGATCCCTATTTCCTTGCTGGCTGTCAGCTAAGGATCTCTCTCAGCACCCAAAGCCACTCATATTCCTTGTCCCGTGGGCCCCTCCATGTCAGGACCAACAAGGAAGGATCTCTTCCACGTCAAATCCCTCTCAAGCTTCAAATCTCTTTAACTTCCCTGTCTCTGACTTCCAGACCAGATTTAAGGGCTCATATGATCAGTCAGGCCCACCCAGATAATCTCCATATCTTAAGGTCAACTAATTTGGAACCTTAATTACATCTGCGATATCCCTTCACGACAGCACTAAATTAGCGTTTAATTGACTGGAAGAAGGTGTGTATGCAACAGCGGCTGGGAATCTTGAAGGCTCTCTTGGAGTTCTGCCCACCACATGCCAGAACTTGTCCCTTTCCCCAGTTACATCTTACCCACACCTCCTTTTTAAAAAATAACACACATTTGATTGTCCAAACAAGCTGCTTCTGGCCAACTTGTGTACAAACCCAAATAGAAGCTGGACTTTGTTTAGTTTTCCAACAATGCTGGTTAAGAGCTTTAGATTTCATATTTGTTCAGTAACTGAGCACTAGACTACAAAGCTTTCCCATTTACATAATGTACCAGTCTAGTGGACCAAAGACAGTCATTTTAAATTAAAAATCTCTAACATCAAGCTGAATTTCAAATTTTTGGTTCAGTGATTCAGCTTCAAAAAGAAACGGTTTCATAATGTTTAGTTATGGTATATTATGTCTACCCTGAAAGCAATAACATTTGTAATATTTCTCCTTGAAACGTTTGCCCTTGCCTGCAACGCTCGCTAATCCGCTTGCAGACAACTGCGGAACTCTTGCCAATAAAGGTCCACATATGAGGAGTTATTTTTCACAAAAAAAAGGAGCAGAGTTGAGATTTCAGCAGCTTCAGCGCAGATAAATTTTAGATCTGGACATTTGACAAAGATCCACAGAGTCCTTCTTATGGTCAGGCATTACACTTCTTCCCTGAGGAAGTTTATACCCCAGGAGGCAAAAAACATACATAATATGAAAATAACTTAATGTGAGTCATAAGGCTGACTGCCTCATTTGCTGAGAAAGTCTCAGAATTAAGTCAGAATATGAAGCTATACTAGACTGCACTTCCTATTTACAGAAATCTCCCATTGCCTAACATAGCATGACAAAGATATGAATTTTAGTAAAAGAAACTTTAGTTAGGTTAAAAGTGTTTTCCAATAGAAAGCAATGTTAAATGTAAATGGAAGAATTTTATGTTGCATTAACAACTCTGGAAAATGCTTTTACACCTGTTACCTCAATAGATGCCCAATACAGCTCTGTGATAGTCCACATCTGTTGAATGAAATAAGGCCACAGAATGTTTCTATCACAGAAAGCACAAAAGGTGAAATGAGAGAGCTGTAGTCAAGAGGATCTCCAAACAGTGTGTGGAACTTTTTTACAAGTCATCTCTGACTCCTTCCAACTCCAGACGCTGTGATATGCCTAAAAGCCTTATTTTGTCCAAGGCTTTACATGAATTGTCCCTACAGAGTCAATGATGCTCTTGCTAACCAGCCCAAGGCTTTGGCCCCTCATCCCCACATCCTGTGCAGTGCTTTCTGTTCTGTCTGTGTCCTGAGCCCTCGCTCTCTCTGCCTTTCTGAGCCCTGTGGCTCTGCAGCTGGCCTCCACTCTCTGATGATTCCTTGAATCCCTGGCACTCTTCGTAAGACATGATTCCATATTCATCCCACAGTTCCATGTGTTCAAACAGCAGGTAAGAGACATGCTCATCCTTGCTCCACGGTGGGAAGGGGAGTGAACAGAAAGACACTGTCAGTGACATACAGGATTGACCAGGGGCACTGAGCAGAGGCAAGTCCCTAAGACAACCACCAGATTGTACATCTGGCCAGCATTTCCTTTCTCCTACAGTATGAATCCAACAATTAAAAAACAGAAATTGCATATAAGGTATTTTAAAAATTCTTTTGATTTAATGAATCTACTTATTTTCTAAAGTCCCCTTTTGTCCTGATACTTAATGAAATGCAAGAGATTTTTCCTTTGGAATCTACTTGAAATCAAACTGAGATTTCTCTCTTTTCTATCCCATTCACTCAAAGACATTTGCGTAGTGTCTTTCATGTGCCATGCGCTGAGCTAACAGAAAGCCACATCAAGTATTATAAGTGCTAGGACAGGTACATAAAGAAAAAGTTCTATAAAGGGTGCAGAAGGGACAACAGAGTAGTCTTTTCTATCTGAGGGGCATAGCAAAGGCTTCAGAGTGCAACCGATAATGACAATGGTAGTAAACACAGACTGCACAGTTACTATGTAGAACACACAGTTACAAGTGCTATACATGTGCTAACTCACTGAATTCTAACCAAAAAACTAAAAAAAAGAAAAGAAAAAGCTTAAGAGGTAGACATCATCATTTTCTTTTTTCTTCAGATGAGAAACTGAAGCTCAAAGAAGTAAATCGGTTAAGTGGCAAGTCGAGGGGCTGAGATGCAACCCAGGCAGCTTAGATCAGAACCAGCATTCCACAGCGTAGGTACTGCCTGAGCTTCCGCAGAGGAGCCGGCATTGGCAGTGGTGGAGGAAGGCACAGGAGGGAAGGGAGGGCAGACAGGGATGAAGTGTGTCCTGGGCAAAGGGAGAAGCAGGACAGAAGGCAAAATCAGGATGGCTCATGAGGGCAGTGAAAAGTAAGTGAGAAAGCAAGTTTATTACGTAAATGGAGGAGGTAAAAAGAAGAGAGCAAAGAATCAGGCTGGAGGAATAAGCCAGGGCAGCTCACAAAACATCTTACTTGTCATGCTGAGGAGTTTGAACATTTTCCTCTAGGTTGGGGTTGGCAAACTAGAGCCTGCAGGGCAAACCCTGAGGGCTGCCTGTATTTGTGCAGCCCACAGCTAAGAACAGTTGTTAGGTTTTTAAATGGTTGAAGAAAATCAATGTAAAAGTATTTTGTGATATATGAGAGTTGTATAAAATTCAACTTTCAGTTTCCATAAGTAAAATGTTATTGGAACCCAGCCGCATTCATTCATTTACATATCGTCTGTGTTTGCTTTTATACTACATTGGCAGGGTAGTTGTACCAAGGACCATATGGTCTGCAAAGCTTAAAATATTTACTATCTGGCCTTTTACAGAAAAGGTTTGCTGAGCCCTGCTCTAGGTGATTAGGTAGGATTAGGCAAAGTGATATAATTACCAGCTTTATATTTTTACAAAGATTATTCAGGCTACATGAGGACAACGGACTGAAAACAAAAAGGACTGGGAACACGGAGATCTGTTAAGAGACTATGGCTACTCTCAAGAAATAACAGGATCAACACAGAAACCCATAGGAAAAGGCAATGAAGACAGATATTAACAAGGCTGTTATCAGCAGGACTTGATAATCTACTGGATTCAGGAGAGGACAGGAGAGATCAAGAATGACTCCAGGTACTTGATTTGTCCTACGAGGAGGCTACCCATGACCACCACGCAGAGCGATGCACATCGCTGCAAGCAGTCGAAGTCCGGGAGCTCCCTGTGCAATGACGCACTGTGCCCACTGCTTTACCTCTCACTTAATCCTAGCTGTGAGGTAGGAATAATTAACCTTACTCTACAGAGGAGAAAACCAGCATTGAGCCTTAACCAAGTATTCTGAAAGCCCCCAGCTAAACTGGTGTTTCAGTACCAAAGCAGCTAGCAACCTTGCCCTAATAGGAAGTGAAAGGGATCTGGACGTGGGTGTTCATAGTGTGCCTTTCACGGGATATTTCTTTTACCTGGTGGACTAATGCTAGTTGTCTGACCCACAACCATGGGGTCGCTCACACAGGGAACAGATGCCCCTGTGGCTATTCCCTGACCTTCGTTCTAGCTCTAGGAGCTGATGTTATGCTCTCCATCATCCCAGGGAAAACCTGTTCTGGGGCAGCCCTTAGTTCTTCAGATGGGAGGTGCAAATTCAATACACCACCGCAATAGGAAACAAGTTCAAAGATTTTTACTTACAGATCCTAGGCCAAAAGGGCATAATGAATCAAGAGAACAGTCCTCTGTCCCTGGGTCATGAGAGGCAGGAATGAAGAGTCGAGAGAGGGAGAGGAAGTGTGTGACAACTAGCAGTACATCTAAAGGAATAGCACATGGGTCACTTTAAGTTTGTGGGCAAATGCTTGAATGGCCTGTTTAAAGGAAGCAGCGGGATAAGTGGGGAGCCCAGCTCTGAGTTCTTATCTCTGGCCACTGGTTTGAGCCATTTGGGTGTGACGCAGAACTGGAAACTGTCAAAGATGACTCAGCCCTGTTTCTGTTATGAGAAAGTTAAACCTGTGTTCAAGATGGACGCCAAGGCAATATAAAATTGTAAGAATTCACTACACCAAGGTAAAACAGCTAATAAATTTCAGAGTTTATAACCTTGATTGCTCTAATGTATACAGGAGAAACGCATGTTTGGACAAGAAGATGAATTAAGTTTGGAAAGAAGAGTTAAAAGAGAACTGAGGGCAGAAACCCAACATTGAAAGAGTTGGCACGAAAAAATAAACCCCATGGTCTCAATGTTCACATGACATAAAAAGAGAGAACATCAATGAATGTAGAATGGAAAAGAGTCAAAAAAGAACAAGTTAAAACCCTGTTCATCCTCTTTGATGCTCAGATTTTAGATTTAGTCCCAAATCCTGTAATTTATACTTTCATTATGGATACTGAGTAACTTTAGTATTACCAAGCCCCGCATTTCAGGAGATATTTCTAAGATCAATCCATGATACTAAGGTACTGAGAGACAAAAATACAGTGGTGATCAATTTGAAACCATTGAACTAAGGCTATCTTGTTGACCACGAAAACCATTGAAATGGGATAGGATTGTCATTCATGCTAATGTTGCATAAGAACCACCAGCTTGTGTGTATGAGTATGTGTGTGCTCAACAAATTTACAGTTTTGTCCTGATTATATAAAATTATTATTTAAAAATTATAACTTATATAACTGTTTATATATATTTATATAAAATGTATAAATATAGAAACATAATGTTTTATTAATGTTACATTTGGAAAACTAGGAAAGCATTACAAAGAAAATATAATCCCATCATTCTAAGAAAATCATTGATAAATTTAGATAAATTACTTGTCTTTTTTCTCTTCCTATGGACATAGGATCAACCTCACCATTAACATAACAGCTACCATTCCGTGAGCATGTCCTGTGCTGCACCATGCTGTATGCCTAGACATCCACGTCTCATTTAATAACAATGGGGCTAAGTCGATTTTACAGAGGTAGACACTGCAGCACAGGCTGGTGAAGCAATTTGCTTATAGTCACCTACAAAGCCAGCAGTGACGGGGTTAGAACTGAACTCTGCCTAATTTAAGAGCCTGTTAGATATATCAGGATAGGGGATAGGAGAAAAAGTTCAACTTTTATTTTTTTTAAACATTAAAAACAATTCCCATGTCATTAAAGTCATTTAAAATATAAGTTCTTTTAGCTACATAGTTTTCTACTCTACAATTTATTTAATCCTCTTTTGATGGACCCCTGTTTTCTACTTTTTACCCCTATATACTGGAAAGAAAATAAAAGTAGTGGGGTATAGGGACCACTTCAGATGGGTTCCAATCCTCACTCAGTTTTCCTACCTTTGTGCTCCCAGGAAACTTATATAAACTGTTACCTTCATCGTATGTAATACCACCATCTGCTTCACTTTGCAATGGTGAGGAGAAATAAGGTTGTTCCTGTGAAGCTCCCAGCATTGTCTGGAACATAAAATGCTTTCTTTGAAGACAGATACTAGCTGTCTTTGCTATTATTATTGTTGTTGTTTAAAATGTTTTAATGGGCATTATTTTACATGAATATTTGTGTACATCTTTCACTATTTCTAAAACTGGAATCAAAGATATTTAAGGTTTAATATACACTGAGAGTTTGCTCATCACAAAGGATATACTAATCTATAACTTCATTTTACTTGACAAATTAAAATTGTATATATTTATCATGTACATGTTTTGAAATGTACATACATCACAGAATGGCTAAATCAAGCTAATTAATATATGTAGTTCCTGACATACCTTTTTTTGTGGTGAGAACATTTAAAATCTATAGTCTTAGCAATTTTCAAGAACACAATACATTGTTATTAACTATAGTCACCATGTTGTACATTATATCTCTTAAACTTAATCCTCCCATCTAACTGAAATTTTTTATTCTTTGACTAACATCTCCCCAACAACCCTATCCCCTACCCCTCTCACCTGGTAACCACCATGCTCCTTTCTGAGATCAAAATTTTTACATTCCACATATAAGTGAGATTATGCAGCATTTGCCTTCCTGTGCTGGGCTTATTTTACTTAACATAATGTCCTTCAGGTTCATCATGTTGTCACGAGTGACAGGATTTCCTTCCATATTAAGGCTGAATGTTCTATTGTGTTTATCTACCATATTTTCTTTATCTATTCATCTACTGAGGGGCACTCAGGTTGACTCCACACCTTGGCTATTGTGAATAACACTGCAATGAGCATGGAGGTACAATATCTCTTATCAAGATAGTGATTTCAATTCCTCTGTATATATACCCAGTAGTAGGATTGCTGGATCATGTAGTAGTTGTATTTTTAATTTTTTGAGGAAACTCCCTATTGTTTCCTGTAATGGCTATACTAATTTACATTCCTACCAATAATGTACAAGGGTCCCCTTTTCTCCACATCTTCTCCAACACTTGTTATCTTTCATCTTTTTGATAATAGCCATTCTAACTGGTGTGAGGTGTTGTATCATTGTGGTTTTAACTTACATTTCCCTGATGATTAGTAATGTTGAAAATTTGTTCATATATCCGTTGACCATTTGTATATCTTCTTTTCAGAAATGTTTGCTCAGATCTTTCGTCCATTTTTTTAATCAGGTTGTTTTCTTACTATTGAGTTGTTTGAGTTCCTTATATATTTTGGCTATTAACCCCTTATCAGATGCACAGTTTGCAAATATTTTATCCCATTCTGTAGGTTGTCTCTTTACTCTTTTGATTGTTTCCTTAGCTGTTCAGAAGCTTTTTAGGTTAATGTAGTCCCATTTATCTATTTTTGCTTTTGTTGCCTGTGCTTTGGGGTTCAAGGATATACTACTTTAAAAGGGAAGCAGCAGTGTATGAAAATACACATTACTACACTCTCGAGTGCTGTTAAGAAAAAAATAACTCTACCGATTTTGTAAAGAACCTTATTATCTTAAAGGAATTTTCTTTGATTATTAATGAGGGTGACTCTTTTTCATGTTTATTGTTAGAAATAACCTTTTCATGTACTTTGTCCATTTTCCCTTTGGGCCTACCCTACATTAGAATCTCAGGATACTTAATGAAATCAGTCTCTGAAAGATGACCTTTTGTTTACTTTGTAAACATCTGTGTTAAGCAGAATTCATGACTCCAAGCAGACAGAAGAAATGCATACACACACACACACACACACACACACACACACACAAATGGTGCATTCTAAGGGTACAAAGTGTCTCAGAGGCATTTATCTCATTGAAGAACCATGATTAGTCTACTTCACTGCCTGGGTTTTTTCCCCATGTAATATGCTATGGCAAAGAATGCTAAGTGATAACACATGTTTGAGATGGTAATAAAAATGTGCCAAGCAAGTCACAGAACATTATTTGAAATTCAGACTACTGTTTAGTCTGGCAGTTCCTGTGCTCTTTAATTATATGGCTGAGGCTACATCTGCACAGCAAACACTGTAATATATTCTAACCAATAACTGTCATCACCTAAAATCAGAAGACTCTTGATATGGAAGAAGATTTGGTGTTGAGACATGACAAATGAATTGAGAGTCCGTGTTCTGTGCCTCCCGTTACATTCCATTCAGCTGGGCTTCACACTGCTCTATCTAGTTGACTGACAATGGCAGGTATAAGCAATATATTCACAACAATGCATGATTTTATCAACAATAGATAAGTAACAACAAAAAAGAATCTGCAACACAAGTACTCTGTTAATTCCAAAATGGTAAATTACATTGGTAAATCACCAAAAGAAAATACAAACATTAAAACAGAACCACAATGTTAAAACTTGCCAAATAATGTGAAGGGATTGATTCTTTCAGACTTCAGAAGTTGTAATGGTCGTATCAAGAGTCTTTGTTTAGCTATTATTTCTACAATTAGGATGCCATGAGCTGATGGTTTTGATGGTTGTAAAAACCAAATAAGTAGCAGTTAGTGAATTGACTATCTGATATAGAGACCCAATAACCGTATAAATACAGAATATAAGGGCAACATTAAAATGCTTCACGGTAAGACAATGTTTTCTTTTGTCACTGTCTTCAGTACTGCACATTTTAACACCATCAGAAGCAAAGTAAATTTGTTTTATGAGAATAACCAAAAGACATTAGCTGATAAGTCAAAAATCAAAGAAGCCAACAAGAAAAGTTAGAAACTCCCATCAAGCAAAGATAAATAAGTATTTCCGTCAAAATAAATATTTCCCACATTAATATTCTGGTCCAAGGCAATTGCCACCTTTATACATTTCTAATAAACCAGTAAAATGAAGATGTTAATCTGATGTTAAATAAAGAAGTAATTTAAAGAATATCCCTTCTAAATCCTGAAGATAATGGTATCTATGGTTGCTGGATGAAGACGTGGAAAATTGTTCATTATGGTAAAGGATAAGGGAGATTGCTCTGATGCCAGACCTATCTGTGTATGAGAAACCAAGAGTTCCACTGAAGGGTATCAGTGTTTGGATGGCTAATGGCCTACGAAAGCTTGTGAAGGTTTGAGTTTTACCAGTGCCGCCACGATCACCATCTTCTCATCGACGCTGACATCCTCATCCTAGCACTGTGCAAAAGGGAGGTCCCATTTCTGCTGGCACACAGGCCACTTACAGCTCTCACCTCCTCACTAAATCAGCTAGAGAACTGCCCTGTGGACTCTATGCACAAGCTCTGTAGAAAGGTTACTTTATATAACTGAGTCATTTCTTAATAACAACTGATAAATTGAGGAACCTGCCACTGAAGTAAGCCCAATGCATAACTGCTCAGGAGGCTTGGGGTTTAGCTCTGGAGTTCACATCACACTCTGAGAGCCCAGACTAGACCTCCTGCAGTAAAATAAATATGGTATGTGAGCACTACTATTTTCACAACGTTTTCATATCATCTGCACAATGGCCACAGAGTTTGTACAGCAGTCTCTAGTTTTGTCTGCTGGTCCAGGAGCCTAGGGCTCTTCCTAGAGAAGAGCTTAAGAGATGACCAGGGACCTGTGGGCTATACACACTACCGACCCCTCCAGGATTCTGGCAAGTTTCACTAGGAAAGACATGGAGAATCACAGCCCCAAACTGTGTCTCAAAATGCATATCTGAGCAAATAATGAGAAGGTGATAAAATATGGCCAAGGGCATAGTGTACCTGAGACTTAACTAACATTCTAGCAAGGAACCTGGATGACACCAATTTTAAGCAAGAGTTCAATGAGCAAATGGAAGAATGACCCAACAATAATTACAATCCTTAACTCATAAAAACTACTGCTGTTAAATCCTGGAAGACTCAGGCTAGAACCCACGGCTAGGAAAGGTTCATAGTAGACTGAGAGACTCAAACAGGTGAGTCCCTCTGTACAATCTGAAAGAGGTAAAATTAAGTAGTAAATTCTGAACATGCTTAAATAATTTATTAGGGGAAACGTAACATGTTTTTCCACAAGGAGAATAATTACATCTCAATAATTTTTTAAAAAGGCTAGTGTAAAAAGAGGAGTTCATAGAAGTGACCACAATAACACCTATCATATTTTACTATTTATCTTAAAGTAGGAAACAAAGGCAATATCACACCAAATGACTACAGCTCCAAATAGAAATACGTAGCCTTAGGACAGTGTTAGACATTGTCTTTATAAATATTCTAAAAATAGCAATATGTAACATAGTCTCCAATTACACAAATAAGAATTTAATATCTTGTCCTTCCAATTCATTGACCTCATCACTTTCAAACTCTTTTTTTAGCCTACCCTTTCCTAAAGAGTTTTATGACTACTAATGGCACCACTTCAAAAATCTCACTTTCAAGCATCTCAGAGCCAAAACACCACTCCCTAACTTTCCAGCTCAATTACCCCTCCACCTATGTCCTGGATTTGAATATTTCTCCCTCAGGGAATATTGCGGCAGGGGGACAACATCCCTAGGGAGGGAGGACATCAGTCTAATTTATCATCCTACATAATCAGTTTTAACCTTTCTAGGGAGATCAGGGGTCAGAAAACTTTCAGTAAAGGGCCAGAAGTAAATCTCCTTCACAACTGCTCAACTCTGCCACTGTAGTGCAAACACAGTCACAGACAATACATAAAAGAACAGGTATGGCTGTGTTCCAACAACATTTCATTTGCAAAAGTAGGTGGTGGGCTGCATTTGGCCAGGAAAACTGCAATTTATCAACCTCTATACTAAATTATTCTTGTTACATAGAAATATCACTAAAATATTGGTCATCTTAAAAACAGAAAACCTCCCTGACCCCATATCTCCTTCCAGCTCCCCATTTTTCAGCTCTCCTTTATAGCAAAACTCCTTTAGAGTAATTGGTGTTCACTGTCTCCACTTCATCACTCTCTCCACAATCCACTCCACCAGGCTTTTGCCATACGTGCCACTGAAAATCACCCTTAAAGAAGTTACACCTCCTGTTGCCAATTATCACGGTTAATTCTCCATCCCCATCACACTGACCCTATTAGCAGCATTTGACACTGTTATTCTCTCCTTCTGAAGGTCCCTGAAAATTAGAGGCTTGCTTTTTTAATACTGCAGCTAGCATTAGCACAGCTAATAAACTTCCTTACTTCAGTCTTGCATGTCATCTTCCTAAAGAGGCTCTCTCTGTCCACCGTCTCAAAAATAGCTCACCCCAGGCCCAGCCCATAAAACTCTCCATTCTCCTCCTCTGCTTTACCATTCTTCACAGCACTTAAAACCAGTGGAAGTTATGTTTTTAAAATTCATTTCCTTGTTTGTCTATTACCCCCATTTAATTGTAAGCTCCATGAAAGCAAGGATCCTGTCTGTTTTGTCCCACTCATAACTACTTGTGGAATGATTCAATGAATGACAATTTTTCTTGCAGGTAGAAAAATGCTAAGTTCCATGATGCAAATAAATCACAAGACCTCAAGAGACTCTGAGAAAAATAAAAATGAATTTTCTTGTGGGAAACTAAGGAAATGCTTCAGGGGAAAATGTTAGGTAGTATTTTGTTAACAATGATGATCTCCATACTTGTTTTTAAACACAGAAGGAAGGAACTGTGAATTAGTGTTGATTGTAGCCCCCAAAATACCCAGGCAGCTCTGACGAAAGACTTCAACTAAATGCTACCTTCTAATACAAGCATATACTCAAGCCTGGGTACCATGTGACCAAAGAGACATCACCATGCAGGGCTCTCTGCCAGGCTCTCATTGCTATTCCATGAGGAAAGCTGTCACTGAACCCCTGAAAGCCAGAGAAGAAGAACTGAAATGATCAAGCCTCCAGCCATAGCGTTGCTGTGAGAGTATGGATTCAAAAGATTGTTACTGACCACAGAGATAAACGGTCTCAGTGGACCCAACTGAACCCCAACAATATGGATAGGCAATGAAATGTTCACCAAGTTACGATGAACTTAAGGAAAATCTCTGTGATAGTGAGTGAGATAACAGAAGAAAATAAGCAGGATTTACTACCAACTATAACAGGCAAAACTCACATAAGAGTTTTTTATATCCTGAAAACATAAATAACATCGAAACAGATTTAGATTACTGTTCATCATCCTTATGAGTAAGAAAAATAGAATACCTTGGACCAAACTCCTAAGCATTTAGGTTAGTGTTTTTCTATGATCCTATCAGAAAGAGAATACTGCAGTGCATGGAGAGAATTAATTTAACCCTTATTCCACGGAGTGCTTATGTAAAGAGATTTGTTTCCACAGGATATACAATGATGAGTTATATCATAACACAAATGAGGAGGACTATCAACCCTGTCAGTGTGGTTTAAGTCATGAGGGTTGAAAACCTAGAAGGCAGAAGAAGAAAGAGGTTGAACTGAACCACAAACTAGGATCACACTGTAAGTCAAACAGTGCCAGGAGCAACACAGTGGTGAAAAGCAAAGAGAGGGGTTGCCAGGACCTCTGGATGGTGGCAGAGGGAAACAAAGCGGAATCATGCTTTTGCTTTTATCCACATGATGCTGAGGATAACTATGTTGAGAAATTGGACTGCTCTTATAAGTAAATGTGACACAATGAAACTTAAAACACTTTGACATTAAGTCTACTGTGAAACTCACTTCAATTTCTTTTAAAAAAGTGGCTTTTCTGGGTAGCACAAAGAACAATGGACCAGGAGGTCTGGACCCAAAATCTGATCTTGACTCAAATTCAATGTGGGGCTTGGAACACACAAATTCCTATTAGAGCCTCATTTTCCTCATGTGTAAAGTGAAGACATTGGCCCAGTGTACTAAACCTATCTTTTTACTCTGTGTATTTGATGATGTGACATCTTGGGGTCTTGCTAACCCTGGAGGGAATGCCCCTCCCAGGACTAATTCCTAGAGATAGTGAACAACAAGCCTTTGAACGTGCCTTTCCTCTGCAAACCAACCTATCCAGAGCTCACACCCCTAGTCACATCCTTTGCTGAGCTCTTAACACTCTGGGCCGCTACTTCCCTGCCCCAATCACTCCAGAGCCAGGTACAAGACAACCAGGGACAGCACCTCCACCCCGGAGCCCACTGAAATTATTCAAACTAGCCAATCCCAAGCCTGCTTACCCTGTCTTGCCTGTTCCTCCTCATGAAAACCACAACAAAAGGTTCTTGTCCACAATTTCCTCCGCCTCCTGGCCACCCCTGACCAGCCCTGGTGCTTCCCCAGGTATGTCCCTTCTCTTGGGATCTATGAGTATAACAAACCATCTTTTCAAAGGCAATTGTCTCCCGATCTGTTGGCCTCACTATGCTGAATAATAAAATCTACATTTTAAAATACCCAAATTATCTCCAAAGTTCCATACAGCTCTAAAATTCCAATATTCCTGTGTTCACATGTATAAAGACCAAAAAGTTCTATTCCTTTAGAGCAAGAGTCAGCAGACATTTTCTGAAAAATGTCAGAAATATTTTAGCCTTTGCCAGACAGAAGGTCTCTGTCTGTAAGTTTTACAATCCTTTAAACATGTAAATATCACTCTCACTTCACGGGCCACACAAAAACAGCCTGCAAGCCGGCTGGCCCTACAGGTCGTAGTTTGCCAATCTCTGCTTCAGATGACAAGAGAAAGTTTACAGACCTTAGGATGCCTTGCGAAACATAAAAAGCTCTACTGAATTCACACTCAGAAATAAAACTGCTCTATAATGCACATCTGGGGAATCACTAATTGTAAATGTGTACAACAAACCTAAGTGGTTTTTTGTAAATCTCACACCAAAAAAGCCATCTGCTTCTGACCCAGAAATAACTATTAGGAATTAATGTGACCATGAACTCGCATCTACAGTGAAAGAAAACGACGAGAAAATACCACTATATTGAAATAACTGTCCTGGCTAGAGTCCAGCAGACACAAACTCAGCAGGTTCACCAATCAAGAAATCCACTGCAAGGACAACATATGTATATTTGAAATATAAATTGTGGATTTCTCTAGACCCAAACAAGACAACATAAACACATCCAACTATCAACTCGTTGACAGGATGGGAGGTGCTATTTTACTAACAGCTTTCAAACATAGTTAACAACCACTAGCAGTTGAATGGAGAAAAAGGACTTCCCCAGGAAAAATAAAACTTTTCGAGAGTAAGATAAAATTTATGCTCATAATTGTTAAAAGGATATCAGTGGGAGAATACAAAATACCTCAGCAAAGTTGACAATTAAGACAAATTTAATTACCAAATTCTTACATAATTTTTAAACACCAATAATACATGTTGGACAAGTACGTAGCATTATAATCCTAAAATTAAGGCACAGAGTAAAGGGGTCGAAAAAAGCTCTGGATTCAAAGGAGTGATAAAAAGAGCAAAACTACAAAATTTTCTCAGTGTTTTAAATCTTTTACACTTGTTTTATCCCCTAAATTCTACCTCAGTAAGAAGTGTAGATGAGTACCCAGCGTGAACAAGCAGCCGAGAACACTGGTACATGGGCTATGTCCACAAAAAGAGGAAAGAGCAAGTTAAACACAGATGCTCAAGAGCTCGGCCCTGCTGGAGAATCTCGTGTTTCGTTCTGCAGAGGACTGGCAAAGCGTCAATGGGAAACACACACAAGGACCCTAAAACGGAAACGGGAGCCTCAGAGACTGACTTGCTTCTCACTACAAGGCTTTTCAATATCCACAGGCGGCCTGAGAAACAGCAACTTATTTCTGAAGAAATCAACGCATTCTAATTTTAACAATAAAGTTTTACTTTATTACATAGTTATTTCACGTACTGAGATTTCATCAGAGGAAATATTTCAGCTATATTAACTCAGCTAACTGAGGGGGAAACAAACATAAATGGCTTATCTTAACAACAGGGAAACATTTCAAACATCTCTGACATCTCTGATGATTTCGGCTTCTACTTTACCCAGACTACAAAATTTAAACTACATGTATCAGAACGTGGAGAAGCCTAACTTTATTAAGGTATATAAATTGGAAGACAAACTCAAATGGAAGTCATCTTGCGACTGGGGTGCTCTCCATGGCCCCCACAATTCTTATCCAAAGTTAATCCAAAAAGACTGCCCCCCCATGCAGTTTCTTTCTGCTATTGAAAACTTTTTTTGTTTTTTCAATACTTTGTAGGGTGCTGGAGCTCTGGTTTGAATCAGTATCACCAAACACTTCTACCTTCTGTCAAAGGGGTTACCTCTTCAAGGAATACTTCCATTAATCCTTCTTCCTCTAATCATAATGAAAAGGGGAAAGGAAGGGGAGGAGGAAAAGGAGGAAGAAGAGAAGGCGGAACTTATAAAGCATTTTCTACAGACCAAGTGCTAATATTACCCCTATTTTCCAGAGGAGGGAACTTAGGTACAGACAAAGTAACTTGGCCAAGATCATACAGCTAGTTGGGTTAAATTCCTTTAGATGATACTATAATCTTCTGGACATGACTGTCTCATTGAATTCATTACACTATTTAACAAAGGCCTAATTTCATTACACTATTTAACAAAGGCCTAATTATAAATCTGTCTCCTCCATTAAATATTAACACTAAGCACTCTCAGGGTGAGAATTTAATCTTATCATTTATCCTTGCCATCATTCAGTAGTTGCCAATTAGATGTCTGATAAATGAATGAAAGATTGAACAAATGAATCGAAAACCAATGAGGGAAGTCAGTTGAAGACTGGTGACTCTAAGGCCAGGAGTACTTTTTACTGAAGCCTACACCATTGATTCACTGTGAACTTCATTTAAGAGATCCCTAAAATTTCATTCATCTGAATAACATTTTTATGACTCTTGCCATAAAACAAAGAGTTCTAACATTTCTGAGCAAACTAAAACGGTTAACAATTCTTCCTAGACACAGAGCATAAAAAAAAAAAAATTTTTTTAAGAGCTAAATTTTGCTCGAAAAGTCCTGAAAGAAGTTACAGTTGAATTTGTTTGCTGAGGAAGATTTGCTAAAAACTAATTAGCTCTTAATGGAAACAAGCCACCAGGGCATTGCTCTCTCTGAGAGGAATGGTTTGGTGCAATCTACTGTAAAATTAAGAAGAGAAAAAAGGGCAGAGCTCAGGGGAGTTAACACATTTCTCCCAGTAAAACTGCATCAACATGGCAAGCAATTTACCTTTCTGCTACGCACTCCATAATAAACTAGATCCACCAGGCCAGTAATGTTTTAAAAAATAAAAATAATAACAAAATCTTTGTCGTGCTCTCGCCCTGCATTTGAAGGGGAACAATAAATTCTCAGTAGTACTATGACTAAGCTTTGAGGGTTTCTTTATAAACTAAGAATCCTATAAAATAAGAATAAACATAAAAATAATAATGCTTCCCTTGACATAGGATGGTTTAATGTTCTAATAGTTATTACTTGGTACTCTAAACTCAAAATGTCTACAAGTTAAATTAAGATGCTTCAAAGAATGTGATACTTACGGATCAAATTAGTAAGTTAAATTTATAACAAATGGCTCATGTTTATTGTTACATGATTAGAAACCTGTCTGCACAAAACAATTAAGGTATTCTACTCTTGACATATCTTTACAGGAAGGTATTTTGCCTAAAAACCACTGCTACCAAGTCACTGAGGATGATCTTTAAGGTTAATGAGTTATCATTTTAGGCACTTGTCAAAAGTAGGGTTGACACTCTTCAGCGCTAGGACTAATTCTTAGTTACAGCAAGCAAATAAACATAGAACATTCACAAAAATCAACCATATTAGGCCACAAATAAAAGAAATATAAAAACTAGAAACAGAACAAAAAATATTATCTGATCACAATGTAATAAAACTAGAAATTAACGTCAAGACTCAATTTTCATGTAAATGAATGGCAAAAAACACACATATACTAATTTGATAAAAGTTTTGCACAAATAGGTACTCTCATACACATCTGGCAGAGTGAAAACAGGCACAACTTAGAGTGGGGGCAATATGAAAACATCTTTCAAAATTATGATAGCTTAGACCAGTGGTCCTCAAATTTGTTTGAACATTTAATCAGCTAGGAAGCTTCAATGATTACTGATGCCGGTGTCCAGCCCTACAAATTGTGATTTAATTGGCCTAGGCTATGGCCTGGACTTTACAACTTGTTAAAGACCCCCAAGTGATACTAATGTACAGACAAGTTCAGAAGTCACTGGCTTAAATACTTTTTTTTTTTTTTGAGATGGGGTCTCGCTCTGTTGTCCAGGCTGGAGTGCAGTGGTGTCATCATAGCTCATACCCTTGAATGCCTAGGCTCAATGAATCCTCCTGCCTCAGCCTCCTGAGTAGCTGGAACTATAGGTGTGCACCACCACACCCAGCTAATTTTTTATTTTTTGTAGAGACGGGGTCTCACTGTGTTGCCCAGGCTGGTCTCAAACTCCTGGCCTAAGCAATCCTCCGATCTTGACCTCCCAAAGTGCTGAGAGTACAGGCATGAGCGGCCAAGCCCAGCTTTAAATACCCTTAGATGAAGCAATTCCACTTCTCATTATTTATCCTACACATATATTCACACACGTGATAAATGACCTATGTCATTAATTGTAGTTTTGTGTTATAATATCAAAAGACTAGGAAAAAAATTCACCAAAAAGGGACTTGTTAAATCAATATGTAATATTCATAAAAGACAATATTGTGTTTCTGTTAAAAAGAGGTACAGATGGCATATGAATTATATTTCAACAGAGCTGTCATGTTTTTAAGAGGTGTTTTTCTCTGCACACTCTTTCAAATAATGAAGTTCCAACATGTTATGTATTAACTCTGAAAAATAGATTTTAAAAGCTAAAATGAAATATAAAATCAATTTGGTCATCTTCTCCAGGCAATCAGAATTTTATAAGCTAACATTCAAAGGGGTACAAGGGCACTTTTTGGAATGATGAAAACACTCTATCTCCAACAAGTCATGATTCTTGAGTGGTAAGAAAAAATAAAGAAAAAAAAGAGAAACACTCTATCTTCATTGTGGTAATGGTTTACACAATTGCATATCTTTGTTAAAATTCATAGAAATGTATACCTAAAACAAGTGAATTTTACTCTATGTAAATTATACCTCAATAAACCTGTGTTAAAAATTTTAAAAAGAGGCCAGGTGCAGTGACTCACGCCTGTAATCCTAGCACTCTGGGAGGCCAAGGCGGGAGGAGTGCTCGAGGTCAGGAGTTCGAGACCAGCCTGAGCAAGAGCGAGACCCCCGTCTCTATTTAAAAAAAAAATAGAAATTAGCTGGACAACTAAAAATATATATAAAAGATTAGCTGGGCATGGTGGCAGATGCCTGTAGTCCCAGCTCCTCGGGAGGCTGAGGTAGAAGGATTGCTTAAGCCCAGGAGTTTGAGGTTGCTGTGAGCTAGGCTGATGCCACAGCACTCTAGCCTAGACAACAGAGCAAGACTCCGTCTCAAAAAAAAAAAAAAAAAAAAAAAGAGCTTACACGACACCCAGACCTCTTCAACAACGCTGGTAGGAATGTAAATTGGTACAATCAATATGAAAAACTGCTTCAAGGTACAGTGTATCTGTTGGATCTGGGAGAGCACAAGCAGCCCCATGACCCAGCATTTCCACTCCTGCATGGTATCCAATGGAGACACATACATGGATTCACCAAGGAGCATGCACAGGAATATTCATGGCTGTGCTATTCATGATAGCAAAAAATTGGAACAGCTCAGACACTGTTAAAAGTAAAATGGATTAGTAGACTATGGTGTGGTTGCGCAATGGAAAGTCAGGCAGGAGGTGATTTAGTCTTAAGAGTGTCACCACCTAGTCTTAAGAGTGTCACTACCAAGACCAAGTAACTATTGGCAAAGAGAAAAAGAAGCACAAATGGTCCTTGACCATATGAAGGGATATTCAATCTCACTCAAAAGAGAAATGCAAATTAAAATTACACTGAAATAACCTAGCTCGCCTCTCATATTGGCAAAATTCCAAAGTTTAACACATTGACTGCCACACTAGAAAAAAAATTTTTTCCTTGGGGCCATGGTATTTTATTATGAAAACAAAATAAAAACTTCAAAAACAAAATGATCCTCTCCAATTTAATGAAAATTTTGTTATTTTTTGTTTTCTGTGTTTTTTTCAATAAAAAAGTAATATAAAAACTTGAAAATTAGTAATGTAAAAGATAATGTGAAAACTTGAATAATAGTTCATAAGGGTATTTTTCTTGACTTATCAGGTTTCAGTGTAACTGAAAGGTAAACAAACTTCAAAATGAAATTTATTGACTTCTATTCATTTAATCCACATTTTTAGAATTAAATTGTCAATATTAATTGTAACAATAAGAACATCAACAAGTAAGATTTTCATGAACCAACTGCAGGGTTTTGCCCGGGTTTTTGCTTCATGAGTCCCCGGATTCAAAACTAGCATGAGTTAAATATAACTCACATGGTAGTTAATGTGTTAAAAACAAATTTTTATGGTGAGGCTGTAGAGAAGGAGGCATCCTCATACATGTCCTTGGGAGATGTAAAATGGTAAATCCAGACAGAAGGTAATTTAGTCATACCAAAAATAAATGTTCAACAGTATTTATCCCTTGATACATCAATACCATTTCTAGGAATTATCCTGTAAGATGTACATGCATATGTACAAAATGATATATGTATAAGATTATTCATTATTTGTAATTCAACAAGATTAGAAACAATTCTTTCCATTAGACATGAATTAGATAAATTATGATATATCTATACAACAGAAGATCTTATCCCTATAAAACACAATGTGGAAGCTCCGTAAGTACTGGTTCAGAAGCAAATCTTGGGGATATACTGTCAAGTGAAAAAAATCAAAGGGCAGAAAAACAAACATAACATGTTATTTGTATGGAAAAAGGAGACATGAGAAAATACATATTCACGTTAGCTTGTATTTGGACACAAAATGAATAAAAGTAGCTAACCACAGGGAATGATAAAAAGATGAAGAGAGAACAGAGTGGACAGAAGGAACAAAACTTCTCAGTATCTATCTTTTTATGTTGTTCTTTTTTTTCCACTAAAAATTTATTACTCATTCCAAAATTTTGCATTTAAAATTCATTTTTTAAAATCCAGCTAGGGAAATTAAAACAAACTACAAAGTCTAATTACTTATTACTTTTCCCTCCCCCATTTCTCCCTTCGAAGTATATGAATGGACTTTGCAAGCTGAACACAGATTGCTAAGACCTCCCTTCAGAGTGTGTATGTTGCATGTACTCACCATCAAATTGGTATTAACTGATCAACACATAAGTGCACATATAAGAATAACATCTATTGGATGTTGGGCAGGAGGGAGGGGGGAGGAGGGGACGGGTAGATGCATACACAAAGAGTGCAGTGCGCACCATCTGGGGGATGGCCACATTTGAAACTTGGACTTGGGTGGTGGGGGGAGCAAGGGCAACATACGTAACCTAAACATCTGTACCCCCATAATATGCTGAAATAAAAAAAAAAAAAAAGTGTGTGTATTGGTGGGTGGGGGAGTGGTAATTGGCCTTTAATATATTGCTCTTGACCTCTAGAGCCTCAGCCAGAACCGACATGGGGCAAGTCTTATTTGAACACCTTGTTTCCTGGGAAAAGCCAAACAGAACATAATCCAGGAAGAGACCACAAGTAAGACAGAGGTAGTATTGGCGGACAGGGGACAGGTAAGTAAGTAATTTCAGTTAACAAATTATTTAGATACCTTTGTATATCAGTATTCAAATTTTATCTTGTCTTTTTAAACTGTTATAGTGACCTATATTACAGCTATATACTAATTTTATTTATATTAAAGTATATAAATTATACAAAATTTTCTCATTTTTAAGATTTGCCTCAGTGGAAATATTTATGCATTTGTGAGTTTTTCTCTAGAATGAATTTTTAGAAGTAGAACTGAAGGTTGAAGGCAATGGACCTTTTACACTTCAATTAAATATAGTGAATAAACATGAAAAGGTTCAATATTAGTAGTTTTAATGCAAAATGAAATTAATTCCCATTTTCATTCGTTTGGCAAAGGTATTAACAAGAATGTGAATAAATACTGATATAAAAAGATCTCCAAATCATTTTGATAAATGAAAAAGCAAATTTCATGAAAATTCATACAAAATAATACTATCTATGATTTTTTTTTTTTAAATCAACCACCACAAAGCAAAGTGATTTATTTCAGTCTCTTTGTGTGTGTATATACTGAATTTAAGTAGGCATAGAAAGTTCAGGAAGAACACACACCAAAATAACAACTCTCCCTGGGGGAGAGACATGTGAGGCAGAGGGACGGGGGGACGAGTAGCCAAGGGGACCCCTTGATTTTATTATTAGAATTTAAGACAAAGACAATATATACAAATATTACTTGTTCAATTAAAACAAAAACATTTATAAAAATTAATCCATTAATTTCTGTCTGTAAACTCTTTTTTAATAAACTAGAGTAAATTGATTTCCAAATCTAATCTGTAATCATTTTTTTTTTAAATAAAAAGGTTTTATAGAGGCCATTGATTATCTGTTTCTACTTGTTTATGCCCCATCCCATGTGAGGAAATTCAGCTGAATTTAATAGAGAGTTGACAAGAAGGAAAAGGAGTCCAGAAAACATGCCACGTGAGTTAAACTTAGCATGAAAAAAGTAAATCCAATCATCTAATGAAAGGATAAAATTATTGTAGAATATTAGTACTTGATGTCAAAGATCCAGGAAAGAAACAGCTAGCTAAATTTTTATTCAACTTCTAATACAGATTCACACTTTAGAATTAAATTTCTTCTTCAGGAAGAGAGAATGGTGCTGAGTGGTGAATCTGGAAGGCTCACTGGTCAGGCTCTCTAAAAGGCTATAGAAACAGAGCTTCGAATTGGCAAAAATAAAAAGGGTATCAGTTCTATGCCCCAGATTCTTTCGCACAGAGAATGCAGGGTGATACCTGCATGGCACCCTTTGGAAATGGATGAGAGAAGGCAACAGGCCTGAGAGCTGCCACAGCCCCAGCAGTGCGATGTCCCAAAGACCAAGGACACCTCTGTGACACCTCTATGACTCAGTCACAGCACACCCATGTGTCCGGGCACACCTGCTGGGAAGATTGGCTTGGTTCAGCTTTTCACTAATTATGGCTACACCCTAAAGCAGACTTTCTAGTTTGCTAGTAACAACAGTGAGCGAAGATGGCTTGTACTAATGCAATACTTTCTCTGACTGGACAGCAGATAGGTGGTTAGGACTATGTTATTTAGATTTAGTTCTTCACTAAAGATTGACTGGCCACTCTGGAGGCGCACTGTACCTGCAGACGGTATTCAAACTCCACAAGGTCCTCAGACATCACCTGCACAAGATAAGTAATTTTCTTGTTTGAAAACGAGGAGGACCTCTTCCTCTCTCCCCCTTATGTGGACCTTGGTGTTCTCTCAAACTGTCTTTCACAAGACTACACATATTGCAGCAACTAGTTCTAAAAAATCTTGCCATCATCATATTCAGTACCTTCAATAATGGCAAAAGCTCTCCACTACTTAAAAAAAGTATGTTCACTAAATAAAATGGTAGCAAGTTATAGTTCATAAATACTATTGAGATTTAATAAACTGTTAAGTACAAAATGAGGTACCAATTAACATTTTTAAAAGTATATGCAGTAGTTTTTTTCTCCTTAAAGAATTCGTCATTTTTGGCCAGGCATGGTGGCTCACACCTATAATCCTAGCACTCTGGGAGGGCGCACGACAGGAGGATCACTTGAGCCCAGGAGTTCCAGACTAACCTGGGCAACACAGTGAGACCCTGTCTCTACAAAAAGTAGAAAAAATTAGCAGGGCATGGGAGCACACACCTATAACGAGCCCAGGAATGGGAGGTTGATGATGCCACTGCATTCTAGCCCAGATGACAGAGCAAGACTCTGTCTAAAAAAAAAAAAAAGGAATTCATCATTTTAAGGCATCATGCATCCCACAGTATGCAAACTCTAATAAGACATAAAAATATGAGTACAAGAGCCAAAACAGCATAAATGACAGACATTACCACCCATGAAACACGAAAAATTACCACTTTGACAGCTAACATATTGGTCTTTTAGGATCTCCTCATCTTTAATAACATTTTCATAACATAAAATTCATTTTATAGATGACAAGCAAGAAAAAGAGATTTGAACTTATAGTACCTGGTAAAAGTTGGGTTGTGTTCAGTCATCGCAACTAGCAGTTTCAGAGAATATGCTGGTACTGGGTCAGGCTCCATGAGAATGTGCTCATACCTAAAATGAAATGATGAAGACATTTTAAAAAACACTCATGGCCAGGTATGGTGGTACACACCTGTAGTCCCAGCACTTCGGGAGGCCAAGGCAGGAGGATTGCTTGAGGCCTGGAGTTCGAGACCAGCCTGGGTAACAAACATAGTGAGACCCCATTTTTACAAAAAAATAGAAAAATTAGCCAGGCATGGTGGCACACTCCCGTAGTCCCAGCTACTCTAGAGACTGAGGCAAGAGTATCACTTGAGCCCAGGAGTTCTAGGTTGCAGTGCGCTATGATCACACCACTGCACTCCAGCCTAAATGACACAGTGAGACCGTGTCTCTTAAAAAAAAAAAAAAAAAAAAAGTCAGTAGTTTTCCTCTTAAATGCTACTCTGAACAAAACAATATGCCATAAAGTGCATCTGAAAAACTTATAGATACTGAAATAAACTTATGAGTTAATAGGGCTTGCACAGGTTACTTAACCTCATGAAGCTTCAAACAGCTTCACTTGCCAATGGTGATGATGATACTGACCTACCTCACAGGATACGATTGTTGAGAAGATTCAATGAGAAAATCCATGTAAAACAATTAGTATTTAGCTGGGCACGTAACAAGAGATCAATAAACGCTAGGTTTTGTGCTGAGAGGCCCCAACACCACACTCTTTCATTCAATGATTCACTAGAGAACTCACAGGACTCGGCACGGCTCATACAGAGAACTCACGGGGCTCAGCATGGCTAAGATGTAGCAGAGCAACACAGTAAGGACACACCACTGAACCACACAGGAAAATGACACAGGCAGAAGCCTGGAGAATTCCACGTACAGGCTTCCTTATGCTCTCTCCGCAATGCAGGGCCACACACAGCACACTCTTTCCCCAGCAATTAAAATGCAGCACAGCACATGTGTGTGAAGCCCATTAGAGACTCGGTGACCAGGGTCTTCCTTGGGGGCTGGTCATCTCGGCAACCTCTGCCTGACATGCATCAAAATTCCAGACTCCCAGAAGGAAAGCAGGGGTTCAGCATAAACCAGTCTGTTTGCAAAAATAGTTGAGGCACAGTGAACTACTCTTATTAGGTAAATGCTAACTGGAAGCACTCTGAGGGCAAGTTCCAAAATGCTTAGCCATGGGTTAACCTTGCAAACAGGACTGTTTTGAGATAGGTTCTCACTCTGTCACCCAGGCTAAAATGCAGTGGTGCAATCGTAATTCACTGCAGCCTCAAACTCCTGGACTCAAGTGATCCTTACACCTCAGTCTCTGGAGTAGCTGGGACTACAGGAGTGTGCCACCATGCCCAGCTAATTTAATTTTTTTTTTAAGAGATGGTGTCTCACTATGTTGCCCAGGCTGATCTTGAACTCCTAACCTCAAGTGATCCTCCCACCTCGGCCTTCCAAATAGCTAGGACTACAGGTGCATGCCACCACACCCGGTGCAAACAGGACTTTTTAAGGATAGCAGTTTCAGGCCTGCTATGTTAACTTTTTTCTGCATAGCATTCTTATTAATACTTAAAATCACAAATTAATATTATTACCAAAAAGAATAAAACTCAAAATGTCATTATCAAAAGTTTCTACAACAAAATTTAGACTGCTCTCTCATGTTATTTGCTAAGCAGATGCTGGTTTATATACTGTGTCTTATTTATTTAGGTTCAGCCATCCAGTATACAGCCCTATGTAGATGCTCAATAAATACCAAGTGAATGAATGAACAAACTAATCTACTTTATGACTTAATTCTCTTCAACAGTCAACAACTAAAAAGGGAGAAAAGTATCTCTGAAAATCCAAAATGGATATTTAAAAATCTATGACATGAAACAGATGCTTTTCATCTAGAGAACAGGGTCCCAGGCTCTTACTCACAGCTTATTTAGTTCATTTTGGAAATCATTATATAACAAGCTTAATTATATAGTCTGTAAGCCCACAGCCATTAGAAAGGAGCCAAGTAAAGGGAAGAGAGTGATCATTACAGAAAGGCAACCTAAGAATTACGAGAAGTGGGACTTGAAAGTATAGAAAAAACAAAAGAAAGCAATCCTAAGAACGCTAGAAAGCAGCCCATGGAGCATTTAATATAGAGTAAGAGGTCACTCATACCTCAGTGGGGGCTGAGGGTGCATCCTACAAGGTAACGTTCAAAATGGGAATAGTGAGTCAAGAAAATGTTAAGTTGGGTACAGTGTTCTGCTTAAGAAGCCAGGAAGTACCATATTTTAGAAATTTTGCTAGAATTTCTAAATTATAGCAGTTAAAAGATTTGCCCAAGTATGACAAGAAAATGACATGTTAAAAAAAATACAACATAACCAAGCATGAGTAATTTCAAGACTAAAAAAAAACATCAGAAAATCAGTTAATATATTTTATCATATGAATAAAACAAAAATCAAGCAAATATCTTCGGAAGTGATAAAAACGTATTTGATAAAATTTAACATCTAATTCAAATTTTTTTAAAAAAGAAATAACTTTTAGTTCTTTGAGGTATCTCCATATTACTACCATTTGATCCAGGAATCCCATTACTGGGCATCTATCCAAAGGAACAAAGCGACATTCTATAAAAAAGACACCTGCACTCAAATGTTTATAGCAGCACAATTCACAATTGCAAAGATGTGGAAACAACCCAAGTGCCCATCAACACATGAGTGGATTAATGAAATGTGGTATGTGTATACCATGGAGTTCTACTCAGCCACAAAAAATAATGGTGATCTAGCACCTCTTATATTATCCTGGATAGAGCTGGAGCCCATTCTACTAAGTGAAATATCACAAGAATGGAAAAACAAGCAGCACAAGTACCCACCATCAAATTGGTATTAACCGATCAACAATTATGTGCACATATAGTAGTAACATTCATCCATTGGGTGTCAGGCAGGTGGGAGTGGGGAGGAGGGGATGGGTATATTCACACCTAATGGGTGCGGTGTGTACCATCTGGGGGATGGACCTACTTGAAGCTCTGACTCGGGTGGGGCAAAGGCAATATATGTAACCCAAACATTTCTACCCCCATACTATGCTGAAATAAAAAAAAAGAAACTTAGCATACTAGAGATCATTAGTTCCTTTCTCTGACTACACATTCTTATGAAATAAAAAGCTCCTATCATCCTGAGTCCAGGGTACCAAGAATATTCTCAAGTTCAATGATTTGCTAGAAGGACTCACAGAACTCAGAAAACTTGTTATACTCGCAACTGTGGTTTATTACAATGAAAGGATACAGATTAAAAATCAGCGAAGATAAAAGGCACATATTGCAGAGTCCAGAAGAGACCAGGTACAAGCTTCCGGTTGTCCTCTCCCCGTGAGGTGTACAAACAGCGCCTAGTCCTCCTAGCAGCTGTGTGTGACGACACAGGTGAAGCACTGCCAATCAAACGAACCAGTGCACCCGAGCCTTGACGTCCCGGGTTTTTACTGGGGGTCGGTCACATAGGCATGGACCGCTTGTGAGCTGAAGTCAGCTACTCAGTCTCCAGCCACTCCAGAGGTCAAGCTGATGTGCTGTGGCCCAAGGCCCCCACCATAATTCACAATGTTAGCATAAATTATCAGGCATGGCTGAAGGCCCTCGGGTATACAAAAACACCCTTATCAGGTAGGATATTCCAACTGCTTAGTTCTCTCTCCCAGAAGGCAGTCAAGGGCCAGTTTCTTTAGAACGTGTAGGGTTTAACAACCCACACCTCTTGAGCAAACTTTTTACTGAGAGGCACTGCCATTAAGGTCAGAAATAAGAGAAAAACGCCCTCTTCCACTGCTTGCCCAAAGTTTAGAAATTGTCTGGCCAGGGAGTCTCAAATTGAAGTGAGGGTGAAAAGTTTCTGACGACTTCATCACGTACCCTGGGTAACCGGCTCCTGAGGGAAGGAGCCACAAGCCTATGAATTTTTAAAAAGCTTCCCACGTGATCTTCTTACTCACATGCTTGTGTGGAAAGCACAAGAGAAAATATGGACGCTATTTAGAAATATGATAGAAAAATATTCTCAGTAGGGCTGGAAAAGATATTTAAAAATCGACTTAATATGAAACATGTAGCATCTACATGTAAGAAGAAAATACCGCTAAAATATTCCTGACTGAAATTAAAGTGTCTTGAGGTCATGTGAGGTAATCTAACCTCGAAACAGAGCGAAAGAATGAATCTTGTCCTAGCCTGTGCATGAGAATTTTCTCAAAGAATATTGTTCTATTTTCCTCCTATTGGAAAAAAAAGAAGGGTAAAATTCATAATGGATATGTTTAGAATACAAATATTGAATATATTCCAGTTTAATCAAAGATATGTTTGTAATGGTTGGCAAGATCTAGCCAAAAGTATGTTGTGATTTATGAAGCTTGTCTTCTAAAGACAGATAAAGCAGCTAAGCTGGTAGTAGTAGCTGGATCCTGCACTCCCCTGAATGCAATTTAGCAGGAAAAAAAAATAGCAATAAGCCCTCACTCCTGAAATGGCCTCGGAAGAGTGGCCAGTGAAGAGCTGGCCATTTTGATGGACAGGGCAGGAGAGGAGCACTCCAAGTGCCTGAGCCTGGCCGCAGATGACATCACTGTTGACAGTGCCTTGTCCAGACAGTGTCCCTGGACCCCACTCTTCTACCTCTAGGATCTTCTCTAACCAGGGTGTCTTTGCAAGGGGCCAAAGCAGCTGCAACCCAGGCAGGAAGGCCATTCATACTAAATTCACATCTGTCCCAAATAAGAGAAAACCACTCAAAATCACATATTTGGGACCGAAGGCAAGCAGGTGAAGATGAGGCAATTCCTGCCTCTTCATTCTTCCCTCCTAATCCCAAAATGAATAAATCCCTATCTTTTCCAAGTGCCTGGTATAAACCGTGCCCAATTGGGTGGTCTGGGAAAGAATTGAAATAAGCCTTCAAATACCTCTGGATTATCGTGAGAAACTATTCTGAGAAATGTGACCATAGAATTGGCCAAGTGGAGAAAAGTATCCCCACTTGTGTCGAGAGGAAGAAGGAGGCACTGTCTGAAGAGGTCCATTCCGCAGGAATTAAGCCACAAATTCAAATTTGCATCTCAATGAAGTATATTCAGAGATTTGAGGGGGAAGGGGAGATTCCAGAATATTGAAGAAACTTTAGAATGAAATACACTGAGGAAGATCCTACTAAATATAAAGCTAAAGTACGTGATAAAACCACGATAATTATTAAGTGTAGGCTGGGATAAAGAATATACATACACAGTCATGTGTATCCATGATGGTGTTTTGGTCAAGAACAGACTACATATACAGTGGTGGTCCCACAGGATTTTTTTTACTGTACCTTTTCTGTTTCAGATACACAAATACTTACTATTGTGTTATAATTGCCTACAGTATTCATTACAGCTGCATGCTGTAGAGGTTTGTAGCCTAGGAGTAAGAGGCCATATCATAAAGCCTAGGTGTGCAGTAGGCTGTACCATCTAGGTTTGTGTAAGTACATTCTATGATGTTTGCACAAATACAGAACCACTTAATGGCACATTTTTCAGAATTTATCCCCATCTTAAGTGATGCATGACTGCAAATCAAAAGAAAAGTGACACTTGGCATTGGACAGAAAAGAGTAATCTTAGAAAGGGAGTTAGACTGAACGGTCAGGCCGTACCTTATGAATATGTATCTCCAATAAATTAAAATTTTAAGTAAAATGATTTTGCTTCATTAGAATACTAAAAATGAGTAAATACTCAGAGATGTTTGGGTAAGAACACCTCTTAAGCATCACAAGTATGAAATGACTGAGAAAAATATTTATAATTTTAAAGTTTTTTAAAAATTAAATATTTCTCAATAGCAAAACCACCAGCACAAACCAAATGAGGAAAAAATTATTTGCAGAATGTTGGTAAAACAAAGAGTTAATATTCTTACTATTTAAAGAGCCATTGTAAATAACAACAAACACACCACTAGAAAAATGGACAAAATTCACCTAAGAACATAAACAGCCAAGAAACATGAGGGAAAATGGTCTGCACTTCATTAATACCTGAAAGAATGCAAGATAGAGCTAACAGGGGTAGAGTAAAATGGGCCGTTTCATACGGAGAAACTGGTAGTATAAACTGTCCATCATCTTTGAAAAATTTGGCAAAACGTATCAAATACTTTTAAAATGTATCTAAATTTTGAAACAGCAACTCTCTAGAGATTCGACAAAAGGCAGTAAGGATGGACACAAAGATGTAGTCATAAAAATCATTTTTGCAGCATTATATATAATGTAGTGGAAAAATCCTACATGTTCAGTAACTGAGAACTGTTAAAATGATTTTTAGTACATCTAAAGCTAGGCATAGATAATAAGGAGATTACAAGACAGCCAATAAAATAGTGTTGTATAAGTACAGATATAGTCACAGATATAGATATTAACAATATGATTTCTGGGAGTAGGAAGGAGAGACAGGTTCCAAGCAGGAAATTTCAGAGAGTACTAAGTAAATCTCACCAGGAAGGGAGAAACCATAGAGTAGAGCAGGAAAATATTAACTTAAAATAGTATAGGCAAGAGGAAAAACACTGAGAGTCTGGAATAGCTGGGTAAATACTACAAATACTATGTTCTACAGGTTTCTGAGCACAGGAAGGATATGAGGAAGGCAATCTGTTAAAATGCAAAACTGATAAGAGTATAAAAGAGATCTGAGGCTTGGAGAGTTTAGAGGAAAGAGATGCGCTAGGTTTCGATAAAGAGGCGGCTGCCAAACAGCAAAAGCACTGAGGCAAAATCTACCCTTTGAAAGGCTAAGGACTTCCCCTGGACTGCTACGAGACAGAGGTAGATGGCTTACTCTGACATTTTCTGCGCAGTCTCTTCCAAAATTTGAACTAGGTGACATCTCGAGTCAATTCCAAAACTTTATGGAATGAGACAGTGTATAAATCAAAAAAACAGTTATCTTGGGGACTCCCCATCTTGGAATTTTTATGGGATCTGAGCTCTATGTGATTCACTGGTGTTTTGTATGGATGCATAAATATTTAAGTACATCAATAGTTAAATGGATACATAAGTGAATAGAGAACTGGACAGTCATGTGGGAGGACCAACAGATATATACACATATTTATAATTTAAGAGAAAGGTACAATTTCAAAATAAGTGTTAAATATAATTTCAGATAGTGAAGCCCTACTCTCTTCTAGCCTCTTCAATCAGATCAACAGAAAATTTTCATGATAAAAGTTTAAAAGACTAATAGAAACTATTTCAATAAAGCAACACTCACATTTTACAAAATATATCCAAAGAACTGGAGTGGTAGAATTATCCTCATTGAGGGGGTCAAAGAATATTATCTTTATGTCCCATTTTTGCCTGTAACTACAAAATTATCCCAACTTAGATTGTTATAGGTTATATCCCTGGGGGGAAAAAAAATCACTGTACCTAAATGTAGCAATTTAGGTACAGACTCAAAACATTATAAAAGGATTAAGTAAAAGGAAAAAAAGTAGAATGTTATGATACTTCTTTCTGATGCAAAAATGTAAGTTAAATTTTATCTGCAAAAGAATTATCAAAGGAAAGAGCAAAAATGAAATATTCCTTTCTATTCTGATTCCTATCAAACATGGTCCAACTCATACCTATTTTAACATAGAAAGCTTGTGGTAGAGACAAAGAAGCAATATAGAATTATCCAGATGGTCTTTGAGACACAAGCAGAGAAATTAGATGCTCAAACTCTTGACTTTTCCTGGACATTATTCCTAAGACTCCTAAACAACCCTACAATGTGTTGCCACTAATAGCGTTCATTTATAAATTCCAATTCCTAAAAGGAAATACAATTCTAATTTGTAAGGAATATGTTTCTCAGTTTCTAAAAACAAAGCCTTAATATTTTATGAAGTCATTATGGCCCTGATGATTTTACAGGTCACAAGAGAATTACAAAAAAGAAAGGCTGTACTCGTTTTCCCCAGAAGAGAAATGCTGAATGTCATACTGTCACTAAAATATTGTAAGCACATTTATATCAGCATGATCCCTTTTCAATACAAAAACTCAAAGCTAAAAAGAAAATACAAAACTAAAATTCATGTTGTCAAAATGGTTCCAGTCTGCCAAAAGCAAATAGTACAGCAAATTTTCCCCATGGCTTTCCACATAGCTTAAACCTTCCCTGACTATCCTGTCTAAAACAGCCCCTCCCTCATCCCCCTTATCATCCTTCACTTTCTCCTTTCTCTATTGTCTTTGACAGTACTCATAATTAATTTCAGAAGTCATCTCATAAATTTATTTGTTTACTGTTGTGTCTCGCCCACTGGAATGTCAGCTCACTGAGGGAAAGGGATTCAATATTGTTCACCACTGCATCCCCAGTGTCTGGTATATGGAAATCACTCAATATATATATTTGTTGAATGAATTAACTAAGAAAGAAAGGAGGTGGTGAGGAAGAAAGAAAAGGTCTTAAACTGCAAACGCACAGTCACATAACACAGTACAAATTAGATTTACATTTGTATGAATATTAAAATTTCCTCCTCCCCAAAAATAAGCAGTGGTGCTTCCTGCATGAAGGACCTAGTCCCATTTATGGTTAAATACTGAAGCAGAAATGTCCTCACCTTATGTAACAAGTCTCAGAAAAAAATGTTCAAATAGCGTAAGACTACTCTTGGCACTAAGATTTCATTGATAATGACTTTGATATTAAACTTCTGAGAGGTGCTGATTTTAATTAATAAGGTCAATTTGGGCTTAAGTTCCATTAAATACTGTCTCTTCTCTTCTACATAAACCTTTAAAAGTAAATCTTGTCTCTCAGCGGAATAAAAATCAAGGTCATTTTCTGAGGATATGTGGTATCTTTCTTCCCAGAAAAGAAAAAACCTTTTCTCATTAATCATACAGATAACTTGGTTATGTTACTGACATTTCAACTATCTTAAGAAAAGGAGGACAACTGAAAGAAGGAAAGGAAGGAGGACGTGAGGGCACACACACCAAGTCAACGGCAGGGCCAAGATTGGAATCCAAACACGTGAGCCACGAGATAAACATTACCAACGGCCAATATCACCAACTTGAATAAGCAGAGTTTCCTCAAGCTCGTGGCAGAAGTCGGAGAGATTCTAAGCACGATGGGGGATTTGACAAATTTTCTAGCCTGAAAATGGAGGCCTTACCTGGGAAGAAATGCAGGTACCCTAAGGAATGTATGGCAGCACAGATACGGGTACTTTGGTTCTACAACTGCATAGTGGATTGAATAATGGCCCCCAAAAAGATACATCCAAATCCTAACACCCAGAACATGCGAATGTGACCTTATTTGGAAAAAGGGTCTCTGAAGATGTAGCTGAGGATCTCAAGATAAAATCGTCCTGGAGTTAGGGTGGCCCCTAAATCCAATGGTAGGTGTTCTCTAAGGGAAAGGCAGAGGGAAATTCCGACACAAAGACACGGGGAGAAAGCTGTGTGACAGGCACAGATTGGAGTGATGCTGCCACAAGTCAAGGCTGCTGGCAGCCAGCAGAAGCTGGGACATAAGAATGGAGTCGATTCTCCTTCAGAGCTTCCCAAAGGAACCAACCCTGCCAATACCTTGATTTCAGACTTCTGGCCTCCTGAACCGCCAAGGAATAAATTTCAGTTGTTTCAAGCCAGTTATTCTGTGGTAATTTGTTATGGGAGCCTAAGAAACTAACAAACCACAAGAAACTGAATTCTGCTAGACAAGGACTCAGACCAATAGACACCTTGATTTCAGCTACGTGAGAGCCTGAGCAGAGAACCCAGCAACACTGTGTCCAACTTCTGTCCTGCGGTGCTGCAACCTAATAAATAAATGGGTGTTGCTTTAAGCCACCAAGTCTGTGGAGATTTGTTATGCATCAATAGAAAATTAACAGAATATGTAAAGTTGAATTTTCCTGTATTATATTAATACTTATAGTCCAAAATTATAAAAGTTTTGATGCTGAGCATCCTTTTCTTGTTTTTGACCTTAGCGAAAATGCCCTTAATTAAGCAGCATTCCCAAAATTGTGATGGACGGACAACTAAAGTCCTGGGCGATGTTATCAAATAATAGGTAGGCCACGGGAAATAGGGTCCTAAGGGCACAGAACACTGACACACTCTGAGCTTTGGAAAGTGAAATGGGTAAATTGTGAAACTCAAAAGCAAAGCAGTGTTTCAGAAAGAACCCATGCTCCCTCCAGATTTATTAACATTAGGTAGGCCCACAGTTTAAGAAAGGTAGCTTCAATATTTAATGTTTCAGTGAACATTTTTACTTACATGACGTATAAATGTCTTCAGTTAAAAAAAGTTTCTGAATTTTTGGCTCTGTCAGAGAGTAAGTTCCATAAAGGTAGAGGCTATACCCATCTTGATCATTAATTTTTCCAACTAGAAACATGCCTGTGAAACAAGAGGCATTTAGCATTGGATGAGCACATGAGCTGGTGAAGAGAGAAAACATTCTTTCTCCCCCAGCTTACTTCCCGTACCTCTCACATGCAGGTTTCTGCCGGAAACAAGCTGCTTTGCTTACTGCCCGGTACTCTGCCTCTCCCACACGCTGGCTTACCCCATGGCCTAGGGTGCCCATTCCTTTTCTGTCCAGTCACACCCAGGTTTCAAAGTCTAACTCAAATATCATCTCTCGATAAACAGTATTATAATCCACATACAGTAGGCACTAAGCAAATACAACCGAAGTTTATCTCACAACTAAAGTTTATCTCTTCAGAAAGTAAAGCATGTACATTGAGAAAAGGCAACTTTTTTTTTATATTAATTCATTCATCTAAATAGCATGCAATTCATTCATGATATTTATGGTAGATGTTTTGATGGTTAATTTTACGTGTAAGTTGATTGAGCCATGGGGACCCAGACATTTGGCCAAATGTTAATCTGGGTCCGTGAGGGTGTTTCTAGAATCAGTACACTGAGCAAAGCAGATTGCCCTCCCTAATATGGATGGGTCTCATCCAATCACTTGAAGACCAGAACAGAGCAAAAAGGCTGAATATGAGGGAACTCCTCCTGCCTGACTACCCTGAACGGGGATGAAGGTCTTTCCCTGCCTTCAAACTAGAACTGAAACATTGGCTCCTCTTCAGCCTTAAGCCTGCCAGCTTTCCAGTGGGAACTACACCATCATAGATGGTTCTCCTAGGCCTCCAGACTGCAGATCTTGGGACTTCTCAGCCTCCATGCACATGTGAGCCAATTCCTCACAATAAATCTCTATTTTACATACACACACACACACACACATAATTGTTTCTCTGGAGAATACTAACATAGATGTTTGTTCTTACTGAGTTTTCATTCATATTACATAGCAGTTCTGATAAGCACCTGCAACACAGATATTACACGGTACTTAAGATTAAATTATTGTTATTCCTGGGAATTTTGCCAGAGCTATTAGAAAAGACATCTGCCCTTTCTCTAGGATCACCCCCCTGGAGCCATTTAACCACCAAGTGGAAGGAACATAGGAGCATATCTAAGAAAAAAACCATGCAGATGTAGGCAAAGTAGAGAGATGGTGAGAAAGACACACACGGAGTATTGTAGACATAAATCAAGCCCCTCGATCCAGCTATATTTGATGCCAGCACAAGTCTTTGACTTCTCAGTTATGTAAGCAATTTATCTTCTAAGTTAATTTGAATTGGATGTTATTACTTTCAAATAAAATAGTCTTGACTAATATAATACATTCATGTGTAAAATGTGGAGTGCACTATACATGTGCATGAAAGGACTGTCAGGTGGCTTTATCCAAAGTATTGTTTAAGGTCAAAGGAGGATTAAAACTTTAACAAAATTAAAAGTATCAACACCAATATGTCTACTTGCCAAATTGAAGTGGATGCTATATAGCTCCTTTGAATTCTAGAAACATAATTCTTAAGCTATATATACATACTCAACAGAGAATATGAATTTTCAATTATTGGCATTTCTAAACTTATAATTACCAAGAGTTATCTTCAAAGACCAAACTCCTTGCCAAGGTTCCAGTTTTCCAGAGTCAAGAAAGTTAAATGAATGCATTACCTTTATTTCACTTTTAAAAATTTTTACATAACATTTATTGAGCCCTTACTATATGTGTCATTTAGGCACAGTAAACATTATCTATTTTAATGGCCACTTCACCTCTATAAAATATGTATTATTATTGTACTATTATAGTCTTCATTTTAAAGATTAATAGGAAAGATCAAAATAATGAGCCTAATAATAATAGCTGTGCTGCTAAACACTTATCATGAGTGTACTGTGCCCCATATATTGTCCTAAGTGTTTTACAAGAAGTATCCTATCTAACCTTCACAATTATCTTCTGAGGTAGGTACTATTATCCCATTCTATAGATGAGGAAACTAAGGCTTAGAGACAAGAGCAGAGAGCCAAGACCTGTGCTTCACAACAGGATCAGCCCAAAAGCTTTGAAAACATTCCACATCACATCCCAGTAAATTTCATACTATCATCTGTTATATTGAAGTGCATTTCCGGTTGTTTAACAAAAACCTGAACTCATCTATTAATACATTATTTATGTTCTTGAACTGCCGTGTGGCTTACATTTGCATTTTCCTCTTTAATTCTTTATCTCTGGGAAAGGTAAAGACCCACATTTAAGAAAATACTTATTATTTATTCCAGCTCAAATGAATAACACAGGAGCAGTGAATTAGAGTTAACACTTTTCATTTTACAAACTGTTCCAAAACTGGGCAGACGTGAGATGTAAGGAAATTTTATTTCAGATTAGCAGAGCTGTTAAGAAGCTGTTACTGAACTGTGAAGTCCCATTGGAGTAAATCCTGTCCCTATCATTGTGGAAGAACATCTTGGGTTCTGAAAAATGGTTCTCTACAAGTTTTTAGATAGTAGATATCCAAAGCACATCTTTTGAATATCACATTTTGTGCTAAAACTGTATTTTCTGGCATTTTCTTGTCAGAAAGATCAATACGATTATATATGAATAGTTTACAAGCATAAAATGGCACTGAAAGAATTAATTAATCCCATTAGAGAAGGTTTTAATCTATTATTTAATTCACATAAGTATAAACTATATACACACACTCATATATAACAAATGCAAGTGATATTGATAGTTTATCACTGAAAAAGCTCCACATGGCAAAGTTTTATTTTTTTTCCAAATAGATAACAATTTTCTTACTTTGGGAAGAATCAGAAGTATTCTTAGTGTACGTATTCACTATCAAGGGTCTCTCTGAAACCAACTGCAAAAGTGCAGGAAGGAAAAAAGAAACAAGAGGCTGGCCCTATGAATCAGCCATTACACATCGAGCTCCAATCAGTCAAGACAGGGCTGCCTCGGCCAGTGGAAGGCTTGACACAGAACAGCTGCTCACTTGGAAAAGGTACCTTCCTCAACCAATTAGGAGCTGCGGAGTGCTTCATCTCTAGCAACTGGCAAGTTTAGTTATTTTTTTAAAAAATTTGGAACTAATTCTATAAAAGACAGTTCAAACTCTTAACATGGGCCAAAATTGGAATGTAATTACATCTGGTTTCTATATTGTGATAATTAATTTTTTAAAAAATAAGAACAGATCTTAAGAAGTTGAACAAAAAGAGAGAGCATTAGGTAAGGCTGACATTCTTGTACATCTGCCAAACTGACTCAGACTATAGTGTAGGCCTTGAAGGAAGCTATGATCAGGCATGTATATTAATGCATGATACACAATCTAGCATTTAATTTTGCAAAAATCTTCTTTAATATGGCATATTCTTCTTTATATATGGCATATACTTTTTTAAAAATTTAAATTACTTTGATAAATATTTGGAAATAGGGTCTTTGAAAATAATCGATAAATTAAAACATTAAAAAATTGACAGTGTTCCCTAACTATATATAAAGTACCATTTTGGAGTTTTGCATGTTTGCATTGGGTGGTCTCCGTAGCCATCCCACTGTGTGTTTGCTAAGAAAAAAATAACCCCTTTCTGTTAACTAATACTCATTACCTAATTCCACCACCTTTCCCAATGCCCCCAAGAAAAATCCTGTTTGTAACTAAACTTAATTTCCGTTCCAAAAGTTTGGGGTAAAAGGAAGACTTCCTTCCATCTCTATTATTTCTGAGTAGAGCCATCAAAAGTCTAAATTTCATGTTCTAGTAGTCTTATAATATTGACCTTGAATCATAAACCTCACCTCTTGAGCCATTAACACCTTTAAATCTGCATAACTTCAGAGTCATAAGCCTGGCAGAAAACAGATTAGGCTTTCAATAAATGTTTTTGAAGATGGACTGAGATTCTTCAGTGTAACAGCTGATGCCTCTGTTTCCAGACCTCTTTTACAATGAGAACATAAACGTGCATAAATATTAATATAAGGACATCAAGACTCTGACCCCATCACTGAACCTAGTTTGACAGACGCTTCCTGGACATTGTACACTTCTCTGTAAGAGTAAAGCTGCATGATACTTACTGGGGAAGTAAGACATCTCTAATGAGGGCCAGAAGATTGCTGTTGGAATCAACACTGACTGCATCCTCGCCATCCCCAACTTCCTGGTTCACAAGTAGACATGTAGTTTCTGAGAGCAACCGCAAGCTGAAGAGTCTCCATTCCACTTCAAAGAAAAAAAAAATAACAAGAATATGACTACATGGAGATAGAACGAAGACAGAAGATGTAACTGATGTAATTTTTGCTGGTGTGGTCACACTTACCATTTTGGCTTTGAACCAAGGAGACCAAGGGTGGCAGGATATAATCGACAACCTAAAAGAAAGTATGTAAAAGACTTGGTTCAAATCTCCATAAACACAAAGCTGATATCAACCAGCATCTATGTTGTTTCCACAGACAGAATCATTAATCACCAAGCTCATTTAACTCTGAAAATGTCCCCAGGTCAAAATGACTTTATGAAAATCAAAACAGTAATTTCTCAAAATCTTTAGTGTTTATGAAAGGAAATTTAGTATATAACACAAAATCGGGTTGGCATAGATTGGCATTAAACCATCAAATTAATATGTATAAACTAGTGATCATTACTTAAGTTTAAGCTAAACAACAATCAAAATGTTAGGGAAAAAAGAGACACATAATCCCCATGTTTTATCAAATATAATACATCAACAAAGAATTATTACAAGTTAATCTTGGTTATTTTTAGACAAAAGAGATTCAAAGGTGTAAATCTACTATACAAACCACCCCTATGATTTCTCGACTATCAGAGCACATAAAATATTGTTTGAAACGTAATCCCAAATATTTAAGAACATTTTTTCCCTCCAAAATACCAATGCAGAAAGGACAAATAACTACTATTGTCTAACTTTGAAACCCACTGTTTCATCTGATGAACTATTTTGGTGACAATAAACAAAATTCCTGTTGTTTATATACCTATTCTCCTTTACTCTGATACAGGTCAGGTCAACCCAGTGACATCTTGCCATCTAAACCAGTGAAACGATGCCCTACACAGGTAAAGATCTCCATACATGGCCAGTGGCCTATCAGTGTTAGCCTGTTCCATCTCCACTTCACATAATAAGCTTATATGTAATATTATACCTAGATATTTGTATAAGGACCCTAAGAACCAGGGATATTTTGTTCACCCTCTTCTACTAAGTGATGACACATCATTCAAAGCACAGATATGATGCTCCACCAAGATATTTGGAGAACTCCAAACTTCCAGTTATGTCAAAAGAAAAAACGATGCACAGGAAAGAAAGACATATTACTATTAACACTGCTCAATGGGATCAATAGCTATCTAAAGATTTAAAAGTGTACATTAATAGAGGAGTAGGACTGACATAAATGATCTCAGTATCCATCTCAAGAAGTTTGAAACACAACATTTAAGCACAGCCAAAAAAACAAGATCGTCAGACAGAAGATGAATATACAAAAATCAATAGTATTTCCATATACCTACAACAACCAATTAAATAACATAATTGGAAAAAGATTCCATTTACAACAGCAATAAAATTCTAGGGTATCTATGATACAATGGTCTTTACAGAAAAGAAAATATTTATGTATAGAAAATATATAAAATATTTACAGGTACTATAGTCATTGATGCATTTCTGGGTTCCAGTCCAACATGTGAAGAGCTTGGAAACCATCACAACCATCCTCACAACAAAGTAAAAGATGAACAAACTGAAAATCAACAACTTCTCTTCAGATATATCAAAGAATTGCAGTCACAGGGCAAACCAGCATCTCCAAAACTGGAGAGACAGGTAAATTCAGAGAATCACAGCTTACCACAAGCAGAAACCACCACTGGTACAAAAACCAGCAACTGGTACAAAAACGTAAAAGTGATTGCCTGATTGTTGGAGACTGAGCATGGATTAGCTTGAGAGATTAAAAACTCTGGGAGGCCCAACCTTAGAAGAGCCCCCAAACTTCTAGGAGTTTTACCTCCAGGAGCACCCAAAAAGTTCTCAGAGTGAAGATCTGAGAAAAATCCCCTGGTGTTTCTGGCAGGGGGTGGGGAAAATTAACCATTTGAAAATAGGCCCAGCACATTCTTTTGTCCTTGACAAAGGCCTGAACTCAGAGAAAACTATTTTACCACAGCCTCACCTGCTAGGGTTTTACCAAAACTTAACTGACCTGGGGGAAGGGAAATATGTGAAGGTCATAGCCCGGTTGCATAGGCTCACTAAAAGAGTGAGACTGAATCATAGAACTACAGAACACTTCCCTTCGCCCCATCAATAGGGTTCCTGAATAACACCACAGAATTACAACTGAAAAAGCTACCTGACACAGATTTTATTTAAGAAAGCATTCTTAGGAAAATTCAAAGACAAGACGAGAAACAAAGTCAAGGTCCCCAGAGGAAATTTTAGTCTCTGAAATCTATAGCTACTACAACCAGTAAACACAGCCTAGCTCCTAGCCTTGGATAAACAAAACCTCATACCAAAGGCCCATTTACCTCAGATCATTTCACCTGATACTTCGTGTTGGAGTGAAATTTCCAGTGTTGAGAGAAAAAAGCCACCAACTTAGAAATCTATATACAGTGAAATTCTCCCTCAAAAGTAAAGGAGATATTTCCCCTTTCTCACATTAACAAAAATTGAAGAAATTTTTTGCCAGTAGATCTGCCTTGTAAGAAATATTAAAAGAAGTTCTTCAGAGTGAAGGAAAATGATATATAGGTCAGAAACTCAGATCTACATGAAGAAGAGAAGAGCATTAGAGAAGTGAATGATTGAAGGTAAAACATAGCCATTAATGAGAAGACTCAGAGGTCAATTCTCTGCAAATTAATCTATAATTCCAATGCAGCAAAAATAAATATCCCAACAGGTTTTCATGAACTCCTCATATTGATCCTATAATACATATGGAAACTAGAGGTTCAAGAAGAACAGAAAACTTTGAAGAACACATGGGGCAGGGAAGGTTAACTTTACCAAATTTCCACAATTACTATGACGGAAATAAAGTGGTACAAGCACAGGGCTAGACAAAGAGATCAATGGAATAGAGAGTCTAGAAAAGACACATATGGGAACTCAGTGACAGAGAAAGTGTTACCAAAAAAGAAAATTTAAGAAAATATTCCAGTATATGCCCATATAAATCTCAAGAGTTTTTTACTCTCAAGAAAAAAAATTTGTATAACTGATACGCCCCAACATTTACACAAACATGAATTGTATATAGACCCACATTAGATATATACGCACAAATGTAAAAGAAATTATTAACATTTAGATGAGCTAACAGTATCTAGGTAAGGAGATTTTATCACCACCACTATCAAAACTTAATAGCTACTAATGGCTAAGAGGGAAATAAGCCTATTTATAAATATGTATACGCACAAATATAAAAAAACTAACAGTACATAAATAGGGATATGTAGATAAGCCAGGGTTTCTTGGAAGAGGGGGAGGTATGCTTTATGTTGCTGCTGCCCTTGTGTTTGATCAGAAATAAATCACTCCTAAGAGTTAGATTTAGAGACCTAAATGAGAGCCATGAGATAACTTGGTTTTTTTTTTTTAAGCTATCTGGAGTAATTTACTATAAATTCAATTTGCAAATGTCCAGATAGAAATTAAAACAATCTTCTAGATATATAATCCATGAGATACCAGTCAAAGATGAGAAAGTAACTCTAAATTGACACCGAAGATTTGCTCAAGATGACAGATTGAGCAAACATTCTAGCCTCAGCCTCTAGTCCCATTCCCTGGAGGCCACACTCACCTGCAGAGGAGGACTGCTGTATAAGAGAGAACAGCTCTAAAAGTGCCTAGAGTGAGCCAGCAGAGATGGGCGGGGACAGAAAGGGGCTCCTGGAAACACAGTAAGTATGACTACCTGGGTCTAGCATCAGGACATTAAAAAATATTTTGATAACTATATTTCAGTACAAATGGTTTCCTATAGAACTCTATGCATTTTATTCATTTAAAAATATAGTTCTGAGAATGAGGCCATAGACCTCACCAGACTGCCAAAGGCTTCCAAGGTACGAGGGTCTTTAGGGTCCAAGGTTGGATTCCCTAAGGCTAGTCAGAATGGGGCGGCAGAAAGCTCAATGAAATAAACACATGAACAAAGCAGTGTCCAATGCCAAGAATCTGCTGGGTTGACTGAATTCTTGTACCCTTCCCATACAGGGCTACAAGGGTAGGGCACCTGTACAATATTTCTAGCCAATCCACGTTATCTTGAGAAAGGACTCATTTCTCCAACGAAAAAAATCTTTCAAACAAAATGTGAACTTCTGATTAGAGTCTTTCAAATGCTAACCGACCACCCCGGAATGGTGTATTCCTGATAGTGTATGTCACATGAAAACTAACCTCCTAGGGCAGAGATTAAAACCAACTCACGCATATAATTCTACACCTCTATGATGAAGTACTTTAAAGTAAACTACTCTAAATATCGCCAAATCATGTTAGGAGAAACCTTAAAATGACTTATGAAATCTTTCTACACTTCTCTCCCTTTGCATACGTGCTTCTCTCCTTCCCTGCACCAACTGCCCCTTCCCCCCAATCAATCAGCTCTTCCTTCCTCCTCTTCTTCCTCTCCACCAGCTCCCAAGTAAACGTGAGGCTAGGACAACCCAGGCAAGGCTCCTTTCTCAAACACCTCTGCCAGGGGGAGATGCCTGGCCTCTCTACCCTAGGCTAGGCTGAGGGGAAGTGGAGGCAGGGATGATTCTTTCTGCCTACAACACCTGCTCTCCACCTGGCAGTCCACCTAGAAATTAACACCCACTTGCCTTCAAGACTTAGCTCAAGAATTGCCTATTCTTAAAATCATCTCCAGACCCTGTCAGACAGAGTAGGGCTCCCAGCATACCTGGCGCACACCACCAATACCATACTCTTAAAACTGTGATCCAATCTTTGCTTTTCGAGTTGGTTTCTTCCCCCTCTCCCAACTCAGACAGAACCCATTCAGGGCAGGGCCTGAATCTGGCTCGCTACTGTCTTTTCAGTGTTTCCTTTAAAGAGATGGTTTACAAAAGGTACTTGCTAAGAATATATGAGTAAAACAAAGAGTTAAAAAGTTTTCTTGGGGCCACTTTTTACAACACTGCTATAACTCTATTCCTGCTTAGTTACCCTTTAGTATACGGTGTAAAAAAAAAGTTTGAAACCTATAAAAGATTTGTTTGTGCTACAGAACACCAATTTCTTTAAAACAAAACAAAACCTAATTTGCTTTTGTATCCTACTTATTAGCTGAGGTCACCCCAAACTTGAGTTTAAAAGAAAATCCTCTGCTCTGCATGCTATAATCTATTTAGTGTCTTTTCCAAGATTTCTGGTAATTCACTGAGACTTATTAACTTCCCATGGTTCACTGCCGACTCTGAGCTTCTACCTCACTTACTCTCATATTTTATTCACTTTTTACCTTCTCCTGCCATTTGCTTCTCAGAGACTGAATCTACAAAGGGACAGTGGCCAGACTAAATAACACAATGGAACTCTGACCCACAGCCTCTACAGGAATCAGCGGGGAAGCCAAACCACAACCTCAGCAGCAATCAGCCCAGCATGGTGAGGACTAGGTCAACAACTGACAGCTTCACTGTTTTTTGTACCCCTCCTTCACTTCCAACTTCAGGCCAGCCAGAGAAAGCAAAATATGCTGCCCCAACCAATCACACAGGATGCCCCACTTCTATTTACACACCTCCAGACTCCCCACGCCAATAGTCTCCAATCAGGGCACACCTGGAGTCTCCCCTGCATTGCCTTAGGAAGTTCTGCCAGTCCCCTGCCTGAGCCTCTGCCAAATGCAAGTGATGGCTGCTAACTCCCTTGCTATAGCAGGCGCCGAAGAAACAGCCCCAGTTTGTTCTCGTTTGTGTGATCTTTGTTGGTTTTCACCCAGCAGTGTAGCCACAGAACATAGTCCCTTTCCAAAGATTAAATTCAAAAGTCTTACAAGTTGAGACGTATACCAGATTTTACTGAGAGTTTGGAGTGATGGAGATTTTATAACAGCAACATCAGCAATGTAACACTGAATAGTAAACATCTATTTTTAATCAACTTTAATCATTTGCAACTTTAACAGTTTTCACTGACCCTCTTCCTCCACAAGCTCTGGACTCCTGCTCTGTTGCCTAATTTTTTGACTTCCAGGCGGCTTCCTTCTTTGTTCCTGCCTCCTTTCCTTTTTCCTTATCCCCCCACCACCCAACGTGTGTGCATTTCCTATGCAGACAAATTTTAGCTGCTCTGCTACCACCATTCCCCTCTTCATCCAGGTTTCTAGGCCACGCCTCAGTCTCTACCCACAAGAGAAATAGAAGTTCGACACAGACCCATTTATAGCCTGATGGTTATAAAAAAGGCCAGACAGATGTTTCAAGGTAAAAGCTTTTCTCTGTCTTCCACTAGATCTCATTTCAGGAAAGAGCACCTATATGCAAAAGAGAGGTTCTCCCCACACAATCTAAGCTCACGCCTCCTCCCAGAGATGAGCGATTCTCTCTTCCAAATACACTTTTAAACAGTATTTATTTTTTATTTTCTTCAACATCCATTGATTTTTACCTAAAATCATGGCTAAGTTCCCTTAGGACCTGAGAAATTTCAAACCCGATATCCTAACATAAAGAATAAGTTAACACTATACTTACTGATAAATCATGCTGCAGGATGTTTCTTAATTTAAAAATAATACTAGGGAGCGCGGTCTGACTCATGAACCTCAGTCTGCATTTTGAGATGTCACATTAAAACTGTATGCTTTAAAAAAAATGACAACCCAACATCAAATAGCAACAATACAGCATGACAATAAAGAACCAAACAAAGCACAAAACCCAAACATCTCTACCAAATCACCTCTGAGTCGCAGTGAGAAAATGATGATGACAAAATCTGGCACACTATATGACAGAGAACATGCTCTAAACCCTCGAATTGGCGTGGCTTCGCTTACTGGTAGTGGGTCACCTTGTTAAAAAGAAGAGACTGAATCGTCTGAGACAACAGACGGTGCATACCTTTTTGCTGCTGTGGAGTTAATGATTTGCTCACCAATGCTCTGCCCTTCCAGAATCTTTCACAGAATGTATAAATATATACACCATTAAATACCATCACAACCCTAATCAAGCTCCTCTGTACTAGTGACCTATCATAAAATTCCATCATTCATTACTTTAGTGTAGGAATAATACACTTATATGGAGTAATCCAAGGAAATTTAATATTTAATGCTAGTGGCATTGATTTCTTAAAGACATTCAGCTGTGCTAAAGCTCACTGGAGGACATACCCTAAAAACAGAGACCTATCAAACTCTTTTTCGAAAATGGAAATTCCCAAGTCTGGTAACTTTTTTATTTCTTTGCTCAAAAACCAGTATGCCCTTTTTTAAAAAAATGTGTTTATACACATTTGTTACTGCTAAGGATCCTCAACGGCATGTTCCAAATGAAATGAATGTCTGTCACTTAGAGACAGCTCTGGAACATTTAAGCCACACAATGACAAATGCATTTGAAATATGTAAATAACATTTCCATTGTTAAGCCTTATTTCATTTGCTCTTAAAGCTACTGCTGCCCAAATATGATGGTTTAATTCAACATTTTACATTTTAAGAAATCTTGAAGATGAGATATTAAAAATTCAGCAGCTTTAAACTATTAACCATATACAAATTTTCTTCTGTTCACAAAGAAAAAAGCAACAATCTTATAACCTATGGAAAGCTATAACAATCTAAAACAATCATTTACTATGAAAATATGTTTTATACTGCTGTTTTTGTAGATGGGTGTTTTTCTTTATTTTATGTTTGTTTTACTGATGAAAGTAAACCATTTGAAAATTGAAATTTACTTTTCTTTTTTGAGACAGAGTCTCACTCTGTCGCCCCAGGTAGAGTACAACCTTCAACTCCTGGGCTCAAGCGATCCTCCTGCCTCAGTCTCACAAGTAGCTGGGACTACAGGTGTGCACCACCACACCCAGCTAATTTTTCTATTTTTAGTAGAGATAAGGTCTCACTCTTGCTCAGGCTAGTCTCAAACTCCTGAGATCAAACGATCCTCCTACCTCAGCCTCTCAAAGTGCTAGGATTATAGGGGTGAGCCACCACACTCAGCCTGAAGTTTACTTTTCTAAGAACTCAACTAAAATTCTTATTCTAACATTTCAAAATTAATCATCATTGCCTCCATTTCAGTAGACCCTAATAAATCTGGTACATCTGACACCACAATAATTAACGAAACTATCCCAACTTGCAGTCCCCTTTTCTTATCATATGTAATGTCAACCACAATCTGCCTAGGTTATGACATCTATTTCTGCTACTTGCAGAATGGATCATTCAGAACTGAGAAAACTAGACAAAACATTGTTTAAATCTCCTTTACAGTATTAAACAGCTAAAAAGATGTTAAGGAATCCCCAAGACCACATCAGGTTGGCAAAAGTTCAAAAAGTTGATAATAGGCTATTGGCAAGATTGTGGAGAAACAGGCACTCTCATATACTACTAGTAGGAAAGTAAAATGGTAGAAGCTTATGCAAAGGATTCTACCGTTGTTGTTAAAGGGATTCTACGTTAGTTAGATACTAACTAAAGTATATATGCACTTACCCTTTGATCCCACAATCACCCTTCTAGTGATTAAATTGGTAAATCCCAATTTAACCTGAAAATACACCACCACCAATAAGAAATGGCATGTGAATGAGGTTATTCATCATTTGTAATTGCAACCATTAGAAGCTATCTAATGGTCCAAATATGGGTTCAGTACTATACTGATTTAAAGATCTCTATGAACTGATATGAAGTAATTTCCAACATTCATTATTAGGTGAAAAAGTAAAATGCCAAAGAACATATATAGTATGTTACCTTTTGTATAAGAAATAAGGGGAAATAAGAAAACATATCTTCTCTTCACAGAAAGAAACACTGAAAGAATAAACCAGAAAACAATGAAGTTGGTTTCCTACAAGGGTAGGGAGGGTGTGAGGGAGAGGTGGCGGAGTGCAAGGGATACACATCTGAGGGAAGACAGTGAGTAACACTGCTCTGAATGTATCTTTTTCTATGGTTTTGACTTTTGGATGCATGTTAATGTTTCACATATTCAAAAAAATTAAAATCAACAAAACAGGAAAGAGCAAAGGAAAACCTAAAATTGAAAGCAAACTGAAACAAATCAACTGTATTTCAAATGGATATTGTAATCACACTAAGATCAGGGGTATGGGGTAGCTAACCCAAGTGCCTTATGAACACAATATCAAACCCAGTGTGGCTTAGGGGTGACTGAGCTAGGGGAGACAAGGAATTCTACAAACAAATCCTGACCTCATTAGGTTTGCTTCAGTATTGGTTTGGGTGAAGCAATTCTGTAACAATTTCATATGTATTATAGGATTAAGCAAATGAGAAAATGTGCTGATGTTCTTGGAAGCTACAACTTTCACAAAGGAAGACGAGACACAGAAATATGGAATGGGGGAAGACAAGAGAAAACTACGTGGGGATGGACTGGATAGGAAGATGG
>CAUYRB010039556.1:0-21030 GCA_963574695.1 Propithecus perrieri | reverse complement strand
TTTTTTTTTTTTTGAGACAGAGTCTTGCTCTGTTGCCCGGGCTAGAGTGCCGTGGCGTCAGCCTAGCTCACAGCAACCTCAAACTCCTGGGCTCAAGCGATCCTCCTGCCTCAGCCTCCCTAGTAGCTGGGACACAGGCACGCGCCACCATGCCCGGCTAATTTTTTTCTATATATTTTTAGCTGTCCGATTAATTTCTTTCTATTTTTGGTAGAGAAGGGGTCTCGCTCTTGCTCAGGCTGGTCTCGAACTCCGGAGCTCAAACGATCCGCCCGCCTTGGCCTCCCAGAGTGCTAGGATTACAGGCGTGAGCCACCGCGCCCGGCCCCCCAGTTTCTTGTTCTCAAGCTTTCAGAATAACTTGACCTTTGCAAATTTTAAAGTTTTCAAATTTTGTTTTTAAATACTATGAGAATTTTACATGAAATTGTATGAATTTACAAATCAATTTGTGAAGAAATGGCATAACTATGATATTCAGTCACCCTATCCAAAAATATGGTGGCTTTTCTCCATTTATTGAAGATTTTTAATTTTATTTCTTTCCTTTTCTGTTTTTTCTTTTTTTTTTTAATACAGGGTCTTGCCCTGTCACCCAGGCTGGAGTACAGTGGCACCATCATAGCTCACTGCAGCCTCGAACTCCTGGGCTCAAGCGATTCTCCTGCCTCACCATCCCAAGTAGCTAGGACTATAGGCACATACCTCCAAGGTCAGCTAATAAGACTTAGTTTTTCACACAGTAAAGTCTTATCACCTTCTCTGAAAAGGTCTTATACACATCTGTTTACACTTATATCTAGATATCTTTTTGTGGAATTATAAATGTTATCTTTTTAAAATATATTTTTTGATTTCTGGTTTACTTAAATACTATTCATTTTGGGCATTATCTTACATCCACTAACTATATAGTAAACTATTAATTTTTCTATAGACGCCTTGGAGTTTTCTATGTAGACTTCTATTATCTAAAAATAATACCACTTTGTTTCCTCCTTTTCAATTATTATATTTGTCATGTCTCATTACACAGGGTAGAATTTCCAACTGAAAATATATTTTCAATAACTTACAAATAATTTATTTATAATTCTTAATTTATAATTTCCAATATAAAATAGAAACAATGATGTTGAGCATCCTTGTTATGTCTCTGATTTTTTTTTTTTTTTAAAGAAAAGAAGGCTTCTACTATTTCATCACTGAATATGAAGCTTGCTATAGGTTTTTGGTGGATTTCAACAGGTTAAGAAAGTTTCCTTTTATTCCAAGTTTGCTAAAATTTTTTACAGTCCATAAACATATGGTTAAATGTCCAATGAATGGGTACTGGTGAATTCTATTTAAATTTATAAAGAATTTTAAATTCTTGTTCTATATCTATTCAGATGTTACACCACCCTTGCATTCCTGATTATTCATGAAAATACATGATTGACCAAGTTGGACTTACACTTTTTTATACATCACTGCTTAGTTTGTTTATATTTTGTTTGGGAATTCTGAATTTACATTCATAAGTAAAACAGATCAGTAATTATCCTCTCTCATATTGTCCTTAATTAGTTTTAGTACCCAGTACATACTAATCTTATATAATGTATTTTCAGTTTGTTTTTTCCAACTCTTTGAGTTTGTATACCACTCAAATTATCATTGCTTTAAGGTTTGAAACACTATCTGAGCCTGTGATTTTCTTTGAGGAAGATCTCAGATCGTTGATTTAACTTCTTTATTCAGGATTTTGTTTTTTTAATTTCACCTTCAATTTTAATAAGTTGTATTTTTCTAGTAACTCTTCCATTTCATCTAAATTTTTCAAATGTTGGAGCATAAAGATGTTCACAGGATTCTCTTATCTCTTTAATATCTGTAGCATCATTAGTATATCCCATTTTTCCTCCCTAATATTGTTTTATTAATGCCTTTTTTTTTTACCTGATTTATCTTGTCAGGGGTTTATCAATTTAATAGTCTTTAAAAAAAAAACAACTTTGGGTTTGTTGGGTTTATCTCATTAACTTCTGCTCTTACCTTTATTATTTCCTTCTTTCCACTTTGCTTGAATTTATTCTAATTTTTTATAGAAATGTATCCTTTCTAATATATTCCTTTAAGGCTATAAATATTTCTATCATCACTGCTTTAGCTGCATTCTATAAGCATTAGCACTTTTTAAATGTCCATTATGATTTCTTCATGATCAATGAGTTAAAAAGATTTTTCCCCTATGTATATATGTTGGTGTGAGGGAAAGGGTACTGATTTCTAACTTCATTGCAGTTCAGTCAGATGATGTGGCCTATATAATATGAAAATTTGTTGATACTTTTATGGTCTTAAGCAGAAGTGGCAAACTAAGACCTACAGGCCAAATCAAGCCACTGATCTGTATTTTCAAATAAACTTCTATCGGAATATAGCCACACCAATGTGTTTGCGTATTGTCTATGGCTCCTTTCACACTGCAACAGCATCACTGAATAGTTGGAACAAAAACCCCGTGACCAAAAAACCCGAAAATATTTACTATCAGGTCCTTTATAGAAAGTCTGCAGACCCTGGTCTAAATAAAGCATGGTCAATATTCAGAATGTTCAATATGTACACTTGCAGGGGGAGCTATATTTTCCAATTGTTGGGATGTTATGAACAGGGTTCTATATACATTCACCAAGTCAAATTTGTTAATAATACTGTTCCACCTTCTATATCCTTACTTATTTTTGTCTGCTGAATCTAAAAATTACTGAGAGAGGTATGTTAAAATTTCCTACTGTGATGATGGATTTGTCAAAATTTCCCTGTACTTTAGTCAAGGTTTTCTTTATACTTTGAAGTTAGGGTATTAGGTTCATATAAATTTACAATTATTATAACTTCCTAGTAAAATCAACATTTTGTTTATGCAGTGCCCCTCTCAGAAGCTATTATTTTCCATAAAATATATTTAGCCTGACAGTATTATCACTACACAAAAAATATTTTGGTTAGTATTACCCTATTTTTTCCATTGTTTACTTTCAATCTTTTTCTGTACTTATCCTTTAGATATTCTCTTATAAACCTCTCTTTTAGACAGATTTTGTTTACCTTTCCAGTCTGACCTGTGTCTTTCGATTTAAGAATAGAGTCTACTGATGATAAGAATGGGATGTTGAAAAAATAAAAGAATAGTCTATTAATACTTATTATGTTGTTGATATTTAGATTTATTTCTACCATTTTATAATATTTTTTGCTACTTTCCCCACATTGTTTCTCTTTTTTCTTGCCTTTTGTTAAATTGACTAAAGTGTGTTTCTCATTTCACATTTTTTCTCTCCTCATTTAGCAGGTATCTACTGTTTTCATTGTTTTGATATTAAGCTTTAATTTTTAATATTCATATTTACTGAAATCCTATTTTTTGGCTTCTTCACAAATAATACAAGGGCCTTATGAGGTTTTATTTTTTTTTTTTTTTTTTGAGACAGAGTATCACTTTGTTGCCGGGCTAGAGTGCCGTGGCGTCAGCCTAGCTCATAGCAACCTCAAACTCCTGGGCTCAAGCGATCCTCCTGCCTCAGCCTCCCGAGTAGCTGGGACTACAGGCAAGCGCCACCATGCCCGGCTAATTTTTTCTATATATTTTTAGTTGTCCAATTAATTTCTTTCTATTTTTAGTAGAGACGGGGTCTCGCTCTTGCTCAGGCTGGTTTTGAACTCCTGAACTCAAGCAATCCGCCCGCCTCAGCCTCCCAGAGAGCTAGGATTACGGGCCTGAGCCACCGCACCCGCCTTATGAGGTTTTAAATCTAACTATCTCCATCTCACTTATGTTAAATGGTGATAACATTATTTTAAGCACTATCCTGATATTATTGAGGTTTTTATACTCCACAAATTAGACATTGTTTTTGTTTTACATCATTAATTTGTGTTTAGATTTTCTCCCATACTTACCATTTTATTTAGTTACATTCCTTCTTATCTCAAACCTTCCTTCTAAGATTAGGAGTAAATCCTTCAAAGTTATTTGGAGGGGGTGGTCAGTGGTCGCAGGTAAGCACTGGTTTTTGTTTATCTTGAAAATATATTTTATGTTCATGTTTGAAAGACTGCTTCACTAGAATACAATTCTAGGTTGGCCATTATTTTCTCTTAGCACTTTAATTATGCCACTGTCTTCAGGTTTCTGTTTCAAGATTTCTGTCTTTGTCTTTGTTGTTCTGCATTTCTACAATACACCTGTGTGCCCAGGTATTGATTTCTTTGTATTTATTTCTTGGGTTCCCAAAATGTGAAGATTCTGGTCTTTCTTTGAGAAAATTTTCAGCCATGAATCACTTGAAATATTGTCTCTGCCCCATTCTCCTTCTAACCATCTTCTGAAATGTATTCCCTATACCTCCTATTCTTTTTATCACAATTTCCATGCCTCTGCCTCTGTGCTGTTTTTCTATAATAGCTTCAGACCTACCTTCCAGAGTAATTTTTCTCTTCTTGTGTGTCTAACCTGCTGTTTAACCTAATGATTTTTTTTAATTTGTTTTTTTATTTTGCATTTCTACAATTTCTATTCCGCCCCTTTTCAAAACTAAACAGCTTGGTCAATTTGATAGTCATTTGTTCCTTATTCATGTTTTCAATATTTTTAATCCTTTAAATAATATTAAAATGCTTATTTAATAATATCCATTTGTATTCCAGTAACTGTTTGGGTTTAGTTCTTGGGTATGCTATTCTTCCTGCCTCTGATTCCTGGTAGCCTGCCATGACAGTAGTTTCTGATTGTATACTTCTATTTTATATAACTCTGTGGCAATTCTCTGCAGTGTCATTGAAGATGTTTCAGTCCAGGGAGAATTAGAGTTTGGTTTTGCCAGGTACCTACCACATTAAAGACCCAGATCCATGTTAAATTATAATTCTTGCTTTAAGATATTTCAGATCATACAAACAGTATTATCTTAAACCCCAAAAATACATGAGGGTGAGTGAGTGGCCACAAATTCTCTGAAGAGACTTTTTTTTCTTTTAACTTCGGCTCAAAGCTAAGGCCAGAGAGAAAATTTTTTTTTGCCTACTTTTGCAGGATAAACCCTTTTGTTCCCTTTACACTTATTCACCCTTTTGCTAAAGTAGTCTCCGATATGGCTCCCCAACCTGTGGAAGCCCCTATCTTGGTTCCCAGCCCTTCTGTACTCTAAAGTTCCAGTTCACCTAGGTCTATAAACGTCCCCAGGGTATCTAGTGGCTTCAAAGCCATCTCACTTCCCTGGTCTCCTGCTTGTTCCTTTTTGTAGATTTATCCATTCCTTTAAAGTGGGTTTTTGTTGTCATAGTTTTTTTTAATCAAACATGTTTTAAATGTTTTATAAATGAAAGATTCAGTCAGCAATACTGTCTGATAAAGAAATCCAATGAATACTTTCTTGATTGCTCAACCTAAGGCCCTAAGTCATATTAAGCTTTTAAGCATTTTCTACCTTAAAAGAATTGTTGTAGAAGTTACTTTAGGCTAGTTTATTCCAATAGGAAAATTCCTTTAGAAAAAGAATTCAATAAGTTAGTTCACTCAGGTGGTGATGAAATCAAAGATATTTAAATGTGGAAATGTTTGTGTTAGAACAATTAACAAAATAACTACTCTCATGTGAATACAATTTGAGAACTATTTTAAAAATATGAGATGGTTTACTTTAATATTGCTCTATTTAAATCAAGGAGATTCACTTTCTAGCCATATATCATACATTAAGAGTTATAACAAATTATACAACAATTCTACTGTAATTATGTCCCCAACACCTCTTTTCATATTCTAAAACAAAAGTCACAAAGCCAAAACGCCACATATTACTTTGTATACTATTACTCTGCCATTTCAACCAAAAGATCTTAGTTTGCAGTAATAGAGGGCCTCGCTCAGGGAACTACAAGTATAATGGCTCCATATCTGATCAATGAGCTTTCCTAAGTATAATGCTTCCATTTATTTATTCAAATATCTGAATATCTAGTATGTGCCGGGCCCTGTGCTACTAGAAATGGTATAGAGAAGTATGTAATTTCCAAAACCAGCAGGTACTCCAAACTCTTCTCTATTCCTAACAATTTTATAGGCTCTATTCCCTGATTAGAATAAATAAGGAAATTTTTTTTTCACTACTGTTTTATATTTTTAAAATCCTGTCCTTGTATTTGCAGCTTGGATAATTGATATTCAGAATGACCCAGAAAAGTCTATGCCACCTCATATTGTATTTTATAATTTCAGAATCAGTTGTTTAGTTAGGGAAAGAACCACGGCAAGTAATTATCCAATCTCCGTAGCTCAGTATCACTTTGTTTTTCTTGTTGTCCTATATGCAGCTAACATTGTGAACAGTAGTAAACCGTAAGGAAAAAATGCTACTGGACATTGACAAGGTGATTCTAAAAGTTCTATGCAAATTTAAAGATTAATAATAGCCAAGGCAATAGCCAAAAATAAAGGATTTATACTACCAGAGATATCAAGATTTGTTACAAAGCAAAAGTAACTAGAAAGTATGTTAGTAGAGCAAGGACAGAAAATAAAACAATAGAACAAAACAGAGCTACATTGTCCAATACAGCACCCACCAGACACATTTGACTACTGAGTACCTGAAATGTGGCTAGTGCCATTGGGAACTGAATTTTTAATTTTTAAGATTTTAATTAATTTCAATTCAAGAACTGTTAATTGACTCAGTTACTGGAAAACATTTAAGTATGATTCAGACCAACTTGAGTATGTGAATCTACTTATTCAACTGTGAATTTTATGAAATCTAAATATAGATCAAGTATTATTTCTGATGAAAATTTTGAGACTGAACTGAGATGTGCTATAAATGTTAAACAAATGCCCTATTTCAAAGACAGGGTACAAAAAAGAATGTAAACTCTCTCATTAAAAATTTCATATTGATTACATGTTAGGAGAATATTTTTTACATGTTTGGTTAAATAAAATATATTCTCAAAACAAATTTCATTGGTTTCTTTTTACTTTTTAAAATATGGCCACTAGAAAATTTAAAGTTACATATATGGCTCACATTTGTAGCTTGTATTACATTTCATTAGACAACCCTGGTAGAGTGAGTCCAAAAGAGTCCCACATACACATATCTGACTCATAAGAAAGGTGATATTGCAAGTGTGGCAAGGAAAAGATGGTCTTTCAATAAATGGAGTTGAGTGACCTGAATATCCATATGAGGAAAAAAATGAATCTTGAGCCCACCATAATAAACAAAAATCAATCCCAGATAGATTGTGTATCTAAATGTGAAAGTCAGAACAATAAAGCTGCCAGAAGAAAACAGAGTACATTTATTACCTTGGGCTAGGCAAATATTTCTAAAGAGGATTTAAAAAGTATTATCATTTTTAAAAACTGGTGAATTGTACTACACTAAAATTAAGAACTTTTGTTTATCAAAAGACATCCTTAAGAAAGTGAAAAGACAAGCCAGCATGGGGAAAAAAGCATTAGAGCAGGGGAAACACATGCAAGAGAAGGGACACACACACACACACACACACACACACACACACAGTGGAAGAACACACCCTAAAATAATGCCTCAACATTTGACCACTGTTTTCTACTTAATATGTTCCACTTAAGCAAAATGTCAAGTAAAAATTTACCCATTCAAGAAACCAAATCTAGCTAGCCAATTTTGATTAATTTTAGAAATACTTATATACATATATTCCTTGTTGTTAAAGATAATGCATGCAAATTCAATTTTTACAGAGTCAGTATGGAAGAATTAAGTTATCCTCAAACAAAAGGTATCCTCTGGAAGTTACTCTCAAATTAAAATTAGGAAAATAAATATTTAGAAACATGACTGGGGCTTTCAGTCCAAACTAGCTTAGACTGGTTTCTCCCTGTTCCTCCTCCTAAGTACAATTATAAACACAAGAAACAATGCAAGAGATAGCCAAAAGAAAACTTTAAATGGTAGTAAGAGGAAGGCGAACTGGTTTAGGATCCCAGGACTAGAGGAACAACACAGAGGCAGGGCATCTTATGTACCCTCCACTCAACAGAAAGTCAGTCAGTCCCAGTATGTCCCAACCCCAAATCCAGCAGAGAAAGCATTTCAAGTAGGCTCATTCTTCCCTGGGATTGAACAGGAATTCCTCCAACAACACCAGGTGAACCGAACATCAAAGGCAAGGGGGTATAAATTGGGAACCCCACTAACAAGCAACAGCCAGGGGAAACAATCTACTTTTCCACAAGATCTGAGATTCCCCTGCCCCAGAGAGGGAAACAGAGGTGGGAGACTAGATGGCACAGGCAAGATGGATTCCTCTAAAACTGTCCTGCCTAGCAGGCGTGTTTGGCCCCAAAGGCCTGAAACTCCCCTCTTTCACCATGAGACATCAGGTTGCCCAGCCCAGGCAAAGCCCTTTCACCTCCTCTGGCAGCATCAAAAGAGACCAGTGGGAGCCCCGGTGGTACCCCCAGTGGTACTAGATAAACTTCACAGATCAAAGTAACATCACAAAGGCTCTAAGAATTAAGCTGTCATTGAAATCACAGCCCACAAAAGGTGTCAGGATGTTATGCTAAACCTAAACAGGATAACTGCCTGTGGTAAGTTTTATACACACACACACACACACACACAGAAATATAAAGAGGGGGAAAGAGTCATACATATAATCATACATAGAGGGTAATAAAATGGCAGACTTAAGCTCTAACATATTAATAATTACCTTAAATGTAAATGGCCTAAATACCTGAATCAAAAGACGAAGATTGGCAGTGTGCATACAAAAAACGTGACCCAACTACATGCTATCTACAAGAAACTCAGTCCAACCTCAATGACATTAAGCAAGCTGAAAGTGAAAGGATAAAAAAAAAGTTATACTACGCAAACAGTTTTTAAAAAGAGGAGTGGCTATATCAACATTTGATATAGTAGACTTCAGAGCAAAAAAAAAAAAATTACAAGACAAAGAGAGATATTATATAATGATAAAAGGATCAATCTGCTAGTAAAACATAATGATTCTAAATGTGTAAGCACCAATAGACCCTTAATACATGAAGCAAAACCTGACACACTTGAAAGGAGACATAGACAAGTCCATAATTATAGTTAAAGACTTCAACATCCTCCACTCATCAACTGATAGAACTATTAGAAATAAACCTAGCAAGGTTATAGAAGATTTAAACAGCAAAAATTAACAAACAGAATCTAATTGACACAAATAGAACACCTCACCCAACAACAGCAGAATATACATTTTTCAAGCACCCATAGAAAATTTACACATAGAGACTACCCCAGGCCCTAAAACAAAGCTTAACAAATTTTTAAAAATTGAAATCATATAGTGTATTCTCTGAACATAATAGAATCAAACTAGCAATCAAGCCAGAAAGACAACAGGATAATCGCTAACCACATGAAAAGTAAGCAACGTACTTACGATAATCCACAGGTCAAAGAGAAAGTCTCTAAGGAGCTTTTAAAAATACACAGAACTGAATGAGAATGAAAAGACAACATATCAAAATATGTGGAATGCAGCTAAAGCAGTGCTGACAGGAAAATTTATAGCACTAAATATTTACAGTAGAAATAAGTAGGTCTCAAATCAGTAATTTTTTTTTATTTGTTTTTTTATTACCTCAAGAAACTAGAAAAAGAAGAACAAAATAAACCCACAGCAGAATGAAGAAAATAAAACTAATGATACTGGAAATAAAAAAATAAATAAATAAAATCAATTAAACAAAAAGCTGGACCTTTGAAAAGAAAAACATTAAAATTTATTAACCTCTATCTAAGAAGACTAGCAAAAATAAAGAAAGAAGACACAAATCACCAATATCAGGAATGAAATAAGGGATATCACTACAGATCTTGCAGCAATTTAAAGGATCATAAGGGAATATTATGAACAATATTATATTCATAAATTCAACAATTTAGAAGAAATAGATAATTTCTCAAAAAACACTCAACCAAGATGAAACAGATAATCTGAATAGTCCTATAAACATTAAAGAAATTGAATTTGTAATTTAAAAGCTATGAAAAAAGAAACCTGCAAGCCCAGATGGTTTCACTGAATAATTTTATCAGACATTTTAAAAAATTAATAACAATTTTATATAATCTGTCAATCTCTTCTAGAAAACAGAAAAGGAATATTTTCCAACGCATTTTATAAGGACAATATTACCTTTTCATTTATGTTCATATAAAAACCTGTACATGAATATTCATACCAGCTTTGATCATAATAGCCAACAACTGGATCAGTCCATATGTCTTTCAACAAGTGAATGGTTAAAAATATTATTCAGCAATGAAAAGGGAAAAAAAATGATAACATGCAACAACTTGGATGACTCTCACAGAAATTATGTTGAATGAAAAAGCCGATTCCAAAAGGTTATATATTGCATGATTCCACTTATATAACATTTTTGAAATGACAAAATTATAGAAATGAAGAACAGAGATTAGTGGTTGCTAGGAAGAGGGAGGGGCAGGAAAGAGGTGGATATGGTTCTAAAAGGGCAATAAGAGGGATCCTTTAGGTATGGAACTGTTCTGTATCTTGTCTGTGGTGCTAGATACATGACCCTACACAAATGATAAAATAGTACAGAACTAAATACACACACACACAAATGAGTGAAAGTATAATAAAACCAGGGAAATACAGTAGGATTGGTGGAATCAATATCAATATCTTGACTGTGATATTGTACTATAGTATTGCAAGATGTTACCACTGGTGAAATCTAGGGAAAAGATATATGGGATCTCTATTATTTCTTATAACTACATGTGAATTTACATTTATCTCAATAAAAATCTCAATTAAATAAAAAACAGTAATTGTTATCTGAATTCACTCCTTTACAGACAGTAAAAGAGTAAAGAGAGAGACATAGGCAGAGCATGTTTTATCTACAGCTGCAAAGTCAGTTCACAATAATGATGGGAGGGAAAATTCCAAAAACAAAAAAGAGATGAATTCTAAGAAGACACTCATTCCAGCATCCAGGTTACCAAATCCTCTATCAGACAATCAGTGAGAAAAGCCAAATCCAAACACATATAGTTCAAAAAAAAAAAAAAAAGCCATAGTGGTTACAGACATTAGACTATAACTAGGAGACAGGAGTAGACCAGAAATACCCTTTAAAGCAAACACAAAAGTAATTAGAGCTATAGTCCCCTTATATCTAGTTTATTGCATGAAGATACTATACTGTCCCATTTCAGAGATCCTTCCCAAAACAATGAAAAAATGCTCTGTGAGATCTACTTAACTTTGACAATAATAATTATTGTCATCCTTTATCACAACAGTAATACAGTTCTTTGTTTTAAGATTGGTTACTTCCTATAGGCTGCAGATAAAACAAAAGGTCAAGTTTATTAAGAATTATATATTATATTTAGGATAATGCCCAACTGCCTGGTACAAGTTTGACACAATATTTATTACAGGATAGAAGGGAGAGAGGGAATAATTCATGAATGAATTAATAAAAGTTGATGGACCCTCATCCTATAAAAAGACACATTCACAGTAATTTTGCACGCAGCTTCAGAGGGTTGTCAAAGGCTCTAAAGCCCAGATTTTATGAAACTTTGGTTTATTTTCTGCATTTTGGGAAGTCTACTCAAGCGAATGAGGTCATTTGCCTCTTTAAAGCAGGGGGTTAGATAAGACAACTTCTCAAAGCCCTTTCTAATGCTATTATTTACTGATTTATACTCTGGTCAAACCCTTGAATGGGACTACCTCTTTTTCACTGTCAGATGTAACAGCACAGAATTTTTAACTGAACATCTGGTTTATCTAACAGGACCCTTAAGCATATTTACCATCTCAGACAGGTTTGAAACATAAGAAAGACGCTAGAGAAACCATGGAAATTTTTTGTGTATCATTAGGAAAGTCATACTTAAGTAGAAAACATGAGGCATAACAGCTTCAGGGGAAAAAATTTTAAATGCCATGATGCTGCCCTATGCCAGACTGGTTAGAAAATATGCTCAATCTTCCTTTGTTTCAGTAAAAATACTTCTCAAAGAAAATATAGTCAGCCTTTCCAAAAAAAAGTTTTACTCTATAAAATCATTAAAAATGTATGGAGAAAACAAATTTGCTATATAATACATTATGAGATGTCCAAAAGTAAAGTTTTTCAAGTCTTTCAATACAATCCTCATTAACTACCAGCATAAAAGCCTCTCCCGTGTGTACAGACCTTTGACTTGGATTCCCTGAGGTGCTAGTAGGGACTAGTAGGGACTAGAACTCTTGATTGAAATCATTGAAATCGGCTGAAATTGGTTGGTTATAATTGAAACCACAAAATATTCAACATGGATAAACAGATGCTACATTCCTCACCTAAGGTCTTCACATCAGCCTATTGAATTTCAAAAATTTTTCTCCTATCTGGAAAACTGTAGGATTAAATGTTCAAATTTCTTTCCGCACAACTTTTTAGGAATGCCATCTATTCTGTTAAAAAAAAAAGTGTTTGAATTTTTTTCACCTGAATGAAAGAATGAGTCATTAAAAATAAGTGAAAACATCTTTAACCCACAAGAACTTTACCAAAAAGAAGTAGGTCATTGTCTTAGCAGTGGGTTCTAAAATCTTCAGCCCTTGTTTTCAATCTTCCTTTTAAGCCTTATGTTTGCTGCAATTTTGAAGGGGGAACAGTAGAGCAACTAATGGAATCAAAGTTGAATTCCTTAAGATGCGGCTATGTTTCATATCCAAATGATAATAGTACTCAGCTGTCCACAGAGAATCACTGAATCTCAGGGCTAGCAAAGGTCTAAGGATCCTGTAGACCCAGCCAGCCAATGCTTAGATCCCATTTACAACAATTCCAATAAGAGATATTTCATCCTCTGTTCAACACTGCCAGTGTCTAGGACATGCTGCTGCTTTCTGAGACTGCCTACTCCATCTTTACAGCACTGTTAGAAAGTTCTCTCTTAAAGTGAGTACAAATCTGTCCCTGTATTTCCACCCACTGGTTCTAATTCTATTCCTTGGAATCACACCAAAAAAAGCCTAATATTCTTCCATCTTCCAAATGTCAGCCCTTGCTTCAACTATTCGAAGACAGTTATCAAGTCTCTCATTATTGCTGTGGTAGGCTAAATAATGGCCCCCAAAGATGTCCACATCCTAATTCCCAGAACCTATATATTATCTTATACAGCAAAAGGGACTTCGCAGCTGTGACTAAATTAGGGATTTTGTTTTGTTTTGTTTTGTTTTGTTTGAGACAGGTCTTACTCTGTCGTCCAGGCTAGAGTGCAGTGGGGAGTCATCATAGCTTATTGCGACCTCAAACTCCTGGGCTCAAGTGATCCTCCTGCCTCAGCTTCCCAAGTAGCTGGGACTAAAGACGCACACCACCATGCCTGGCTAATTTTTCTATTTTTTGTAGAGATGGAGTCTCACTATGTTACTCAGGCTGGTCTTGAACTCCCGGCCTGGATAAAACAATCCTCCCACCTCGGCCTCTCAAAGTGCTAAGATTACAGGCATAAGCCACTGCGCCTTAAGGATCTTAAGGTGGGTGATTAGCTTGGATTATCCTTGTGAGCCCAATATAATTAATCCCAAGGATCCTTATAAGAGGGAGGTAGGAGGGAGGTCAAAGACTGAGATGTGACAATGGAAGCAGAAGCTAGAGTGATGCCCTTTGAAGATGAAGGAAGGGATCATGAGCCAAGGAATTTAGGCAGATTCTAGCAGCTAAAAAGAGCAAGAAAATGAATTCTTCCCTAGAGCCTCCAGAAGAAATGCTGCCCTCCATATCCATTTAGACCCCTGACCTCCAGAACTGTAAGATAACAAATCTGTGTTCTTTTATGCCACCAAATTTGTGGGAACTTGTTACAACAACGGAAACCAATACAATCATTCTTTTTCCAAACTAAAAGATTTCTTCAAGCACTCTTCAAAAATGACAGTTTCAAGTCTTGCCCTTGGGATAGTCCCAATTTTTCTTTTGTCCAAAACTCCATGCTTTCCCTTTCTCCTAGACCCGGACTCTATCGCCAGATACAAAACGGATTCTTAGACTCTCTCTCTAGCAATGATGTCTAAAGCTCTATCCATTTGGTTCACTTTCTCTTACTGAGCTTATTCTTAGAGTAACTGATCGATAAATAAGCATTAAGTTGCAATGAAACAACTGTTGAGAACTCCAACTTCTGATCTTCTAAAAGATGAAAAGGCCTTATTCCTCTACATTGCCCAAACTGAGTAATAATATAATTTAACCTTTAGAGTCCTTGAGTTTTTCCCATCTATAAGGATTTAAGAATACAGAATGGAGATGACTCCTCAATTGAAATTTTCAGTTTTATGACTTCTTGATTAATAAAGTCACTGTGGAAATTGTAGATAAAAAGAAAAAATTTCCCTATATCAAATGGTCCCCAAATGCAACTCGTTTTCAATCTGGTATAAGAAGATGGCATATTTATAAATAAGAAGAGAGAATGAGGAATAATAAAAGGCAATATAAAAAAGGAGTAGCATAGACAGTTAAGTCCCCAAAAGAGAGTGCTCTATGAAACAGAATGGTCAAAGAAGGTGAAGGTTGGACTTAACTTGAGTAAGAGTCAGAAATAAATGGAAAAGAAGAGCATACCGGATTAGTGAAATAGCACAAGTAAAGGCAAGAAAGTAAAAGGCATGTTCAGAGAAGAGTAAGCAACAAAATCAGTTGTAGCGGAGAATTTTAAGTAGGGGAGTATAAAAAGATGACAAGAAAAGTGGCTGGGGACAAATTACAGAGCCTAACACATCACTCATCACAGTGCACCAGATGTATCAAACACTCAACTTTCTAAATAAATGATAAAGGTCTTGAAAGATAGATAAATAAGTTTCGTTGCAAGGTAAAACATTCCATTCTCAACAAGCTATGGAAAAAATGCCTTTCATGATTTCATCGCCACTCGCTCTCCAGGCTTCCTTGCTGCTGGCATAAACAAGCTAATGTTAAAATGCAAAACTGTGTCCATAGTTTAGGCACATATTTTGATTAATTGTACTGCTTCTTTTTTGAGATATAATAAACTACACTTTTGATATGAAATTGGACATTTCATATTTAATGACCTAATATTTTTCTCTGGTACAGCAAAGAGATCCCACTGAGCTTTCCGGATAAGAGAACGACTTACACAAAACTGAATTAGCAGTAGTATACCAGGTAAAAGAGAAATACAAAAGAGTGAAACCTAGGACCCCAGGTTTGAGGTAGGAAAAGCCCAGACAAGGCAGTGGATGTAAAAATAAAAATGAATGGATGGAAGTATTAAAAGTGTTACAAAGAAAGAACTGACAAAACTTGGTAATTGGTTTTTCTTTTTCTCAAGAGAAAGTTTGAAGGAGTGTAATATTATTCTAAAGTATTTGAGTCTGGGTGACAAGGAAAACACATTGAGAAAATATTTATTGAGTACCTACTATGTCAGTCACTGAGTTAGGTAATAAAGATCAAATAATGATCAAGACAATGAACACCTCAGTGTGGCTTACAGCCTAACAGGATACAGACGAATAACTACCAGTTATAACAGTGTGATAAATGTTATAAATGAGGGAAGAAAAATACATTGGAAGAGTACATAGCCCAACACTGAAATCATGAGAAGAAATTGATTTTAAGAAGAAAATCAAATGTGAAAGGGGATGGGGGAACAGAAAGTAGAAAAATAAAAGTATACATTTACATTAAGTCCCTTTCTTAAATTACTCAGTTAAATATAAGAGATTCAAATTAAGCCATCAGCAATCAATAAATGTGGTCCCCAATTTAAGACCTAACTGTACTCTAAAAATCCACTTCTATAATATTAATAATTTGATTTTTTGAAAACAAAAACTTCTATTTTGATGAATGAAATACACTATAAGGTGAAACTGCATTCTCAAAAGATCAGCAGTCTACAAAGGGGACCCAGGGAATTTTATGGGTGATAAAAATATTCTGTATTTTAATCATGATAGTGATTATACAATTCTATACATTCATCAAAACCAACAGAACCCAACTCCTAAAATGGGTGAATTTTACTGTATGTAAATTATAACTCAATAAATCTGACATTTAAAAAAAAAGGTCACCAATGACTTACTAAATTGTTAAATTCAATGGCAATCAGTCAAGGTGATTCAACAGTTAATGTCATATTAGAAGCAAAGTATATGCCAATATCATCTTTACTATCTATAGTACTAACACACCTCCAACAACATATGCTTTCTTAATAAATATGTAATTTTATAATTTTTATTTGAATAGAACTCTAAGCAATTCATCCTGAATTTGAGAAACGAATCTTACTGCTCAGGCTCAGAGTCTAATCTGAAGTCCAAATTTATGTCCTACCATCATTTCAACCAAAAATCTAAATCATATTCCTCCTTAAACCAGCTCTCCTTCATAATCTCCCTTCTTCTGTCATCCCTAGTACCTCAAGAAGGGTTACCTTTGATATCTGCTATCTCTTTCTCACCCCAGGTATCAGTTCTACCTATCCTAGGAAATCTGACTCTTCCTTCAAAGGTTTCCATGCTACTAACTAACCCCTTTAACCAGTCCCACGTATCAGTGCTAGATTAATCATATATTCTTTTGTTAATTATATACACCTGTGCTCGGAAACATTTGTCCATTTTCATTAGCTTTAGGATAAAATGCAAACTTCTCTGACTAGTTTTCGAATCCTCTATAATCTGACCTAATCCCATGTAAACAGTACAACTTTATCTAGATAAATAAAATGAAATAATTTAAAGACTATAGAAGGTGAAGCTACTGGGAGAGAGGGTAAGGAGATATAATAAAAGTTTCAAAGCTTAAAAAGAAACGTAAGACATATTCTAGAGTGAGAAATAGACCAATTTCATCGGTATAGGAAGGAACTGAAGAGTAGGCTGGGTCCACACTGGTAAGGCTTGCATGCTAAACTGAGGATTTTAGTGGGCAACAGGAGAAATCATCGTGGATTTTTAAAAATTGGAATGACAAACAAAAGTGATGCTCAAGGAGAATTATTCTGGGGCTGGAGTATAGGATGAAACAGTAAAGGGGAGAAATAGAAAATAGAGGCAAAGGAAGATGACAACCATCATAAATAATCTAGGCACAAAGTGATAGGAAAAAAGGAGGAAACTATCTACTCTCAGGTATTGCTGATATATACAAACTTCCCCAAATAATCAATCAATATCAGATGTCCCATCAGGCGTAGGATACTGGGGATGGTTACAAAATTTATCCACACAGTATTTGAATAATTTATGCTCATTTTAATCTATCTGGAAAGTAATGGCATGGATAATTCAAAAACACCCAAAATTCTTTCAAATTTTAATGAACTTTTTGGCAGAAAGACTGCTTGAACTATAATTGCTTACTTTGGTTATTAGCATTACTTGTATTACTAAAGAGACTACCAGCAAAGCAGTTAGAAGAAAGCTACCAAAAACACTGAAGGAAAGAGGATCTGGAATTAAAAATTGCTCTAATTTCTGCAAATGCAAAGATTTGCCTCAGATTTTCACTATTTGGTCTAGCAACAAATTTACATAAATATTGTAAAACCTGTAATAATAATTATGTCATCTCATTAAGGAAATGATATACCAAATTTCACATAACAATTAGAATTAGTGTTAGAAGTGTGAAAGGAAGTCTAAAGTCTTATTATATCTAGCAATGTCTTACACATAAGCATCATTTATTTAAATCTGCTTTAGTAACATATTAACTTAGATTGAAATAAATTAACTCATAGAACTGTTTTATTAATATTACTAAATGGTAAGTACAGTTATTTTTATTTTTATATAGTATTAAGTAAAATAGAATAGAAAATTCAACATTCTTTAAAATCAATTTTTGTTCAAGATTCAAAGAGGAAATCAAGGAATAAATCAGCTCCCTTCAAAGAAGCAAGTTTTGTTTAATTTCCAGCAAAATTTATAGTTCATTTAATTCAGTAATTTTTTAAGAATCATTGTGACTTAAAACATGTCACTTTTAGATACTTGATGGTTAGACTGGATTATCTCAGAATTCATCAACGGCAGTAATTCCCAATATAACAGAATACACATGAAAACCTGTCTATATTTACAAACTAGCCTTCTGAAAAAAGATATAATAGAGATGCCTAATTATACTATCAGAAGTAGTTAGAGAAAACATAAGACTTAACAACAATAATTTAAAAATAAGGCATTTTGTAGATACTAAGAAGAAGGTTTGTATATGTGCCAATTTAAAAGCCTACTGTTTTCCACTAGATTAAGATCAGGGTTTCCAAACAGCTCAGCTTTAATACTGAAACACTGCCATTCAACAAAGTGATTAAGTTGCTGAGAATAAGTCACTTATTAGTGTTTTACATCTGTCAAGTTTTTAAGCACTTTGGCAACTTACTGGTAGCTCACCCCAGGTTTGGGTTTGGTTTTATTTTACTTATTGACTCAAATTTAAGACTGATTCAGCTTCTTTAAATGGAAATATCAACAGTTCTGGTTGTACAGCCAAAATTACTTTTGCTTTTACACGAGATCCATCTGGCTGTGTAACGAAGAGCAGAAACTGGGAGGTGAGGAGTTAAGTTCCAGAGATTCAAATTAAAGAAGATGTTTACAGATAGAATAAAAGGACCCTATTCTGTGTTGATCAAAGCAGTTACCCATGGCAAAATTTTAGGTATAGAAGACAAAACGGAACCAATCACCAACAGGTACTAGGCATCCTCACTGGGCCATTTAACTACTTAGACACAGTTAACAACCTGGGATATGATTGTTTATCAGCATGACAGTCATTGCTGTGAGATGAAGGCTGGAAGTTTCCTGCATAGTGAACAATTTAGCAAATAATCCAAAATAACAGATGACTTTTTGGAGCCAAAAGAGGAACGAATCCCTTTTTGGCTAAAATATCTGATGTTGTCTATAAAAGAAAATGAAGCTCAAAAGATACTAAGATAGTATGATGAAAATGTATGAGCTCCACAGCCAGAAAGACATAAGGTAACAGTTATCGAGACTCCCCCCAAAAGTTCATATTTTTTTGACCACACAATCACATGTCTAGGAGTATGCTAGCCAAAAGAATTTAAAATAGTAAAAGAAAACAAGAGTAATTATTATGATTGTTTCTGGGTGGTAAATGATTAGTAGTAATTTTTTGTCCTTATCCTTTATATTCTACGGAACTTTTAAATACAAAATGGTGGCATGGCTGAGATTCAAATTTAGGAATAGTAACCAAAATCCAGGCTCTAGACTTCCTTATGAGAGGCTTTCCAACCCCCACCCCAAAAAAAGAACTGTCACTCAGAAAAGATGAAGCTCACATATTCTAGTCTTTACAAAGAATCTCAAAACACAAGGCACTCAATTAATTTATTTTGAACAACAAAATACTGTTACAGAAGATCTTGGTAAGAAGACAGATAGAGAAAGGTATTATAATACATGGGGGGAGATAACCCCCAGGCAAGAGAAGTGAAACAGTCTGAAGATATGTGATAAAAGAAGGGGCTAGGAACCACAGATATCTTCCTCATACTTTGGAGAATCAGTTCGAGCAGGCAGAATAAATTTAATGGTATAATTTGTAGCATCACTTGAGATTCTGTTATTTTCGATCACATAGGAGGTTAAGAGGAAAATATCCCTGAGTAGGTTTAGCAGTGACAATTCTTCACATTGGTTTAGTATAAGTTGGTATAGAATAGGTTAATCAGATAACTTTCCTAACACCTATCTATTATATAAAATGGAAAAATGCCAAGATGTGGGGAATGCCAATCAGGGAGAGGGTGCTAAGACCAGACAGGAGACAGCGTGCAGACATAGAAATATAACACCAAGAGGTAAAAATGAGTATGGGACAGGAGAATGAAAAATAGGGAGGTACCAAACAGTAATTTCACTTTATAATCTTACTTACGGTCTAGTCCTAAGCCCTACCTCTCCCTAATGTCAATGATGCTGTCATTTAAGTCTTATCCCAGACATCCTACTTGATTCTGACCAAACTGGTACTTATTCTGACCAAACTAGCCAGCCCCCTGTGTTTAGTGTAAAAATTTCAGGAATATTTCAAAGCAATAATAAGAGATGCCAAAGAAAAAATTCATATATTATAATTTTATACCTTATAAAACTATGTACATATTCAGTTTATGGGGAACTATATAGATAACAATGTCACATCTCTCTTCCTTAATGAACTTTGTTCCCAAGGCTGAAGTTAAAACAAAAATAAGTACAAATTACTTAACTCAACTGGGTAAAGTCATTCTGTATCTGTGTTAAATTTTTTAAAAAGGTTTTTAAAAGTCAACTCGTAGTTGAAACATATATCCCAAATAAGTTCAAATGGATATCAATTTTAGTCTTTTACCATTCTATATTTTTTAAATTCTTACTAAAAAGGAACTAAATTCCACTCATTGCTCTTTTTCCTTCTCAAATTTGGAAAAGTGAACTGGGGTGGGGGGAGAACAGATCCCCTTTTTTATCTACACGCGTTCCTCTTAAAACTTTCCACCAAGGTGAAGCTCTTTTTCAGTCAAAGGTATAAAGATGTCTTCCAGTCTAGAAAGTATTTATTGAGTAATATAAATTTTTTTCAGTATTGCTAATAGTCCACTTCTATTACCACAGCCTGCTGGTGAAGTCTAAATTACTGGGCTAAATAGCTATAAAACTAATAATGTATACAGCAAAGTACAGAACTATTTAAGTATTCTGGGGTTGAAAATTACTGAAATAAAAAGTATTAGATCAGGCCGGGCTCAGTGGCTCATGCCTGTAATCCTAGCCCTCTGGGAGGGCGAGGCGGGTGAATTGTTTGAGCTCAGGAGTTCGAAACCAGCCTGAGCAAGAGTGAGACCCTGTCTCTACTAAAAATAGAAAGAAATTAAT
>CAUYRB010039552.1:0-14028 GCA_963574695.1 Propithecus perrieri | reverse complement strand
CAGTTTGATGGTGAGTACATGTGGTGCTTGTCTTTCCATTCTTGGGATACCTCACTTAGTAGAATGCGTTCCAGCTCTATCCAGGAGTATACAAGAGGTGCTATATCACCATTGTTTCTTAAAGCTGAATAGTACTCCATGCACCCGAATGTTTATAGCAGCACAATTCACAATTGCAAAGATGTGGAAACAACCCAAGTGTAATTTATTTTTTAATTGACAATTAAAATTGTATATATTTATTGTGCATGTGTTTTAAAATATGTATACATTGCCCAATGGATAAGTTGATCTAATTAACACGTGCATTACCTCATATACCTCATATACTTATCTTTTTCTAGTAAGAAAACTTAAAACCTATTCTTAGCAATTTTCAAGAGTACTATACATTGTTATTAATTATACTCACCATGTTGTAAAACAGATCTCTTGAATTTATTTCTCCTATCTCATTGAAATTTTGTATCCTTTGACCAACATCTCAATGCCCCCCCCCCTGCTCTTGGTAAACCACCACTCTACTCTCTGCTTCTGTGAGTTTGACTTATTAGATTCTACATGTGAGATACTGTGATATTTGTCTTTCCATGCCTGGCATATTTCACTTAACATAATGTTCACCAGGCTCATCCATGTTGTCTCAAATGACAGGATTTCATTAATTTTTAAAATTTAATAGTATTAAATTGTGTATATATACCAAATTTTCTTTGTCCATTCATCCATAGATGGAGATTTAGGTTGGTTCCATATCTTGGCTATTATGCATAATGCTGAAATGAATATAGAAGTGCGAATAACTCTTTGACATACTGATTTCATTTCCTTTCGATATATACCAAGTATTGGGATTGTTGGATCATATGGTAGTTCTACTTTTAATTTGATGAGGAATCTCTATACTGTTTTCCATATGGCTGCACTAAGATGCATTCCCACTAAGAGCATGCAAGAGTATTCTTTTCTCCACATTCTGGTCAGCACTTACATTTTGTCTTTTTGATAATAGTCATTCTAATGGGTTTGAAGTGATGTCTCATTGTGGTTTTAATTTGCATTTCTCTGATGATTAGTGATGTTGAAAACTTTTTTCATACCTATCGGCTATTCGTATGTCTTATTATAAGAAATGTCTATTCAGATCATGTGGCCATTTTTTTAAGCAAATTATATGTTTTCTTACTATTGAGTTGTTTGGTTTCCTTGTATATATCCCTTATAACATATGTGGTTGACAAATATCTTCTCCCATTCTGTAGGTTTTCTCTTTACTCTATTGTTTCCTTGGCTGTACAGAAGCTTGATGATAACCCTATTTAACTATTTTTTGCTTTTGTGACCTGTGCTTTGGGGTGCACATTAAAAAACATCACTGCCTAGAGCAGTGTCACGGAGCTTTTCTCATATATTTTCTTCTATTAATTTTATAGTTTCAGATCTTATAATTAAGTCTTTAATACATTTTTCAGCTGAGTTTTGTATATGGTTTAAGATAAGGACATAATTTCATTTTTCTGCATGCAGACATGTAGTTGTCTAAATGCAATTAAATGAAGAGACTGCTCTTTTATCATTTTGTGTTCTTGGCAATTTTGTGAAAAGTCAATTGATCAAAAATGCATGGATTTATTTGTGGGATCTCTATTCTGTTCCATTGGTCTATATGATTTTTTTATGCCAGTATAATGTTGTTTTGATTACTATAGCTTTGTAGTATATTTTGAAGTCAGGTAGTGTGATGCCTCTAGCTTTGTTCTTTTTGCTCATGATTGCCTTGGCTATTTTGGATCTTTGTGGTTCGATGTGAATTTTAGGATAATATTTTCTATTTCTGTGAAAAATGTCACTGCAATTTTGATCGAGATTGCATTGAATCTGTATTTTACATTGGTAGTATGGACATTTCTATTTATTTATTTATTTATTTATTTTATTTCTGCATATTACGGGGGTACAAATGTTTAGGTTACATTGCCCTTGCTCCCCCAGTCAGAGCTTCAAGGGTGTCCATCCCCCAGATGGTGCACATCACACTCATTATGCATGTATATACCCATCCTCTGCTCCCCCCTCCTATTTGCCTGACGCACAATAAATGTTATTCCTATATGTGTACTTAGGTGTTGAGCAGTGAAACCAATGTGCTGGGGAGTACATGTGGTGCTTATTTTTCCATTCTTGGGATACTTCACTTAGTAGAATGGGTTCCAGCTATATCGAGGAAAATATAAGAGGTGCTATATCACCATTTTTTCTTGTAGCTGAATAGTACTCCATGGTATACATATACCACATTTTATTAATCCACTCATGTACTGATGGGCACTTGGGTTGTTTCCACATCTTTGCAATTGTGAATTGCAAAAACATTCAAGTGCAGACGTCTTTTTTATAGAATGTCATTTGTTACTTTGGGTAGATGCCAGTAATGGGATTGCTGGATCAAATGGTAGATCTACTTGTATCTCTTTCAGTTATCTCCATATTGCTTTCCACAGAGATTGCACTAGTTTGCAGTCCCACGAGCAGTGTATAAGTGTTCCTGTCTCTCCGCATCCATGCCAACATTTATTGTTTTGGGACTTTTTGATAAAGGCCAATCTCACTGGAGATAAGTGATATCTCATCGTGGTTTTGATTTGCATTTCCCTGATGATTAGGCATGTTGAGCATTTTTTCATATGTTTTTTGGCCATTATTCTGTCTTCTTTTGAAAAGTTTCTGTTCATGTACTCTGCCCACTTTTTGATAAGGTTGTATGATTTTTTCTTGCTGATTTTCCTGAGTTCTAAATAGATTCTAGTTATCAGCCCTTTATCAGATGTGTAGCATGTGAAGATTTTCTCCCATTCTGTAGGTTGTCTGTTTGCTCTCGTAACAGATTCTTTGGCTGTGCAGAAGCTTTTAAATTAGATCAGGTCCCATTTATTTATTTTGGTTTTTGCCGTGATTGGCTTTGGGGTCTTCTTCATAAATTCTTTGCCTAGGCCAATATCTATAAGAGTTTCTCCAACATTTTCTTCTAGAATTCTAATCGTTTCAAATCTTAGGTTTAAGTCTTTTACCCACCATGAGTTGATTTTTGTGAGAGGTGAAAGGTGTGGATCCTGATTCAGTCTTCTACATGTGGCTATCCAGTTTTCCCAGCATTATTTATTGAATGAGGATTCCTTTCCCCAGTGTATGTTTTTGTCTGCTTTGTCGAAGAGTAGATGGCTATATGAGGATGGTTTTATATCTGGGTTCTCAGTTCTGTTCCAGTGGTCAATGACTCTGTTCTTGTGCCAGTACCAAGCTGATTTGATTACTACAGCCTTGTAGTATAGTTTGAAGTCGGGTAAATTGTTACCTCCCATTTTGTTTTTATAGCCTAAAATTGTTTTTGCTATGTGGGGTCGTCTCTGGTTCCATACGAAGCATAAAATTAATTTTTCTACATCTGTGAAGAATGGTGTTGGTATTTTAATAGGTATTGCATTGAATCTGTAGATCACTTTGGGTAGTATAGACATTTTAACAATGTTGATTCTGCCGACCCATGAGCATGGTGTGGTTTTCCACCTGTTTACATCCTCTGCTATTTCCTTCCTCAGTGTTTCATAGTTCTCCCTGTAGAGGTCTTTTACCTCCTTAGTTAAATATATTCCTAGGTACTTTATTTTCTTTGTTGCTATTTGTGAAGCATATTGAGTCTTTGATTTGGTTCTCAGTTTGACTGTTATTGGTGTATATGAATGCCTCTGATTTGTGTGTATGGATTTTGTATCCCGAGACTTTACTCAATTAATTTATCAATTCCAGGAGTCTCTTGGTTGAATACTTGGGGTTTTCTAGATATAGTATCATATCATTAGCAAAGAGTGAGAGTTTGATCGCTTCTGCTCCCATTTGGATGCCCTTAATTCTGTTCTCTTGTCTGATTGCTGTTCCAAGGATTTTCAGCACTACGTTGAATAGAAATGGAGACAGTGGGCAACCTTGCCTGTTTCCAGTTCTAAGTCGGAGTGGCTTTCAATTTTTCCCCATTCAGTATGATGTTGGCTGTGGGTTTGTGTATATGGCTTGTATTATTTTTAGGTATGCCCTGTCTATGCCTATTTTGTTAAGCATTCTTATCATAAGACAGTTTTGAATTTTGTCAAATGCTTTTTCTGCATCTATTAAGAGAATTACATGGTCTTTGTTTTTGCTTTTATTTATATGGTGAATTACATTTATAGATTTGCATATGTTGAACCATCCCTGCATCTCTGGGATGAAGCCAACTGGGTCATGATGGATTATTTTCTTGATAAGCACCTGGTTTCGGTTTGCTAGGATTTCGTTGAGAACTTTTGCGTCTATATTCATAAGGGATGTTGGTCTGTATTTTTCTTTTTTTTTCCTGCATCCTTTCCTGGTTTTCATATCAGGGTTATGTTGGCTTCATAAAATGTGTTGGGGAGGATTCCATACTTCTCGATATTGTGGAATAATTTCTGCAGGATAGGCACCAGTTCTTCTTTGTAGGTGTGGTAAAATTCAGGTGTGCATCCATCTGATCTGGGACTTTTCTTTTTAGGAAGGTTTTTTATTGCTGTTTCAATTTCAGTACTTGATATTGGTCTGTTCGGGAATTCTATTTCTTCCTGGTTGAGACTAGGGAGGCTGTGTGTTTCTAAAAATTTGTCCATTTCCTCCACATTTTCCAGTTTGTGTGCATAAAGTTTTTGTAGTATTCATAGATTGTATCTTCTATCTCTGTGGCATCAGTTGTAATTTGTCCTTTTTTGTTCCTGATGGAACTTATTAGAGATTTTTCTTGTCTGCTTTTTATTTGTCTAGCCAAAGGTGTGTCAATTTTGTTTATTTTTTCAAAGAACCAACTTTTTGTTTCATTAATCTTCCATACAGTTTTCTTTTTCTCAATTTCATTTAGTTCTGATTTCATGTTCTTATTTTCACTTCTTCTGCTGGGTTTGGGGTCAGTCTGTTCTTCTTTTTCCAGGTCTTTGAGTCAATTTATTAGGTTGTCTATTTGTGATATTTCTGGCTTTTGCATATAGGCATTTATGGAAATAAAATTTCCTCTCAGGACTGTTTTAGCTGTGTCCCACAGATTTTGGTAACTTGTGTCTCCTTTGTCATTTAGTTCAAGAATCTTTTGATTTCAATCTTGATTTCCTCATTTATGAAGTAATCGTTCAGCAGAAGGTTGTTTAGTTCCATGACTTTGGGTATACATGAGAGTTTCTGTTAGGGTTGATTTCTACTTTTATTCCACTGTGGTCTGAGAAGATACATGGTATGATTTCTACTTTTTAAAATTTTTTGAGACATGCTTAGTGTCCTAGGATGTGGTCAATTTTAGGGAACGTCCCATTAGCTGATGAGAAGAACCTATATTCAGTGGTTTCTGGGTAGAATGTTCTGTAAATGGCAGTCAGGCCCATTTGTTCTAGAGTTCTGTTTAAGTCCATTATTTCTTTGTTAATTTTCTGTTTGGAGGATCTGTCCTGTGCTGTCAGCGGGGTGTTGAGGTCTCCGGCTATTATGGTGTTGCTGTGTGTCAATTTGTTTAGATCAAGTAGAGTTTGCTTTATGAATCTGGGTGCACCTAAGTTGGGTGATAAATATTTAGAATTGTTATGTCTTCTTGTTGAACTGTACCCTTCACCATTATATAGTGACCCCCTTTGCCTTTCATTACTTTTGTAGATTTAAAAACTAAGTTGTCTGAATTCAAAACCACCATGCCAGCCTTCCTTTGGCTTCCATTTGCTTGAAATATTGATTTCCACCCCTTTACCTTGAGTCTAAATGCATCCTTGCAGGTTAGATGTGTTTCCTGAAGACAGCAGATACTTGGTTTGTATTTGTTTATCCATTCAGTCAGCCTATGTCTCTTGAGTGGGGAGTTCAAGCCATTCAGGTTTGTTGAGAGAAATGATAGGTGGGGCAAATCTCTGTTCATCCTATTGGGTTGAACTTTGGTGTTTTGTTTTCTCTCTTGAGCCATTGTAGTATCTGGCCTTTGATCTTTAGCTTTGAGTGGTTTTACATTCGTGAGTGTTTCTTGTGCTAATCTCTGTGTAACTCTGTTTTAAGTACTTCTTGGAGGGCTGGTCTTGTCTTAGTGAATTCCCTCAGTCTTTCCTTATCTGAGAATGTCTTTATTTCTCCTTCATATACAAAACTTGGTTTTGCAGGGTACAAGATTCTAGACTGCGCATTATTCCATTTCAGAAGAGTGAGAATGGGACCCCAGTCTCTTCTTGCTTGTAAGGTTTCACTTGAGAAGTCTGGCATTATTTGAATGGGTTTTCCTTTGTATGTTACTAGTTTCTTTCACCTTACAGCTCATAGAAAGGCCTCTTTAGTGGATATTTTGGTCAGTCTGATAACTGCATGTCGTGGTGTCTTCCTGTTTGCATTGAATCTCCCAGGGCTCCTTTGAGCTTCTTGTACCTGGATATCTAGATTTTTAGCAAGGCCTGGGAAATTCTCCTCTATTACATCTTCGAATAGCTTATCTAGCCCTTGTGTGTTTTCTTCTTCACCTTCGGGAATCCCCATCACCCTCAGGTTTGGTTTTTTCACATAATCCCACATTTCTTGTAGCCTTATTTCTTTTCCCGTAATTTTCTGCTCTATCTCTGTGACTGACTTATTTAATTGGAAGGAGTTGTTTTCAATTTCTGATATTCTTTCTTCTGTTTGATCTACCCTGTTCTTGAGGCTTTCCACTGTGTTCTGTAGTTCCCTGAATAAGTCCTTCATTTCCAGGAGATCGATTTGATTTTTCCTGAATATTTCAATTTCTTTAGTGAATTTTTCCTGCAACTCCTGGATTTTTTTTTGTGGTTTCTTTGTGTTGTTTATCCATTTTTTTCTTGCATATCATTGAGTTTTCTTACAATCCATGTTTGAAATTCTTCTGTCATTTTCGTGTTCTGAGTTTGGTTACTGTCCATTGCTAGAGAGCTGGTGTTCCTCTTTGGGGGTGTGCTTTCTGTTTGTTTCTTCATACCTCCAGAGTTCTTTCACTGGTTCCTTCCCATCTCGATCACTTCTTCCTTCTTGCCTTTAGATTTTCATTTGGATAATGGCATTCCCTGTTTAGTCTCTGAGCCAGTACGTGGTGTTTGTGGGTGAGATTCGACCACACCCTTTATGATCAGTCAGTAGATGAGTCAGCAGTAAAAGGGTGTGCAGAATGACCTCCCTGTCAGTAGGTGGCACTTGTTGGAAGGAGCAGTTTGCAGTGTTGTTTTGGGGTCCTGTAGCCAGCTCTAGTTCCTCTGGAGAAGCACTCTTGTGCCTCGGGTTGTGGGTGGGGCCCTGGGACTTCTAGGTGTGTTCTTATTCTCCACCTCAGTGGGAGCAGGTCCGGGAGTGAGTCTGGGTGGAGCTGGGTTTGGTAAGCCTACCCTCAAAGTCCACAAATGCTGTTAGCAGGGGTCAAAGGTATGTTCTCTGCTTCTGTGCAATGCTGCCAGGGAGGGGCTGAAATGGCCATACTCAGCTGAAAAGTCTGCGTATGGGGGTGGGGCTGTCTGAGACCTGCACTCTGGAGCAGGCCTCACTTCTTTCCACCCTCCCACACTCCCTGGCCTCTCCCAGGCCTCTGCCAGCAGGCAGGACCTCAAGCCAATGGATCTCCCCTGGCTGTGACATGGGCTGGGAGGTTCCCTGCCCAGGATCACAGCCTTAGCTGGGTACACGGCCCTCTTTTGGGAGGAGGGTTGCCCCTCAAGCATGCTGATCTGCCCCTGAATGAACACACACCTCAGTAGGCTCTTTCACAAATATTCCTTCTGTGCCCTGGGGCAGTGTGATCATGACCTGGGTGTACAGGTTCTGCTCTGCAGGCCTGCCCCCTGGGCTCTGGAGATCAATCCCCGACCCTGCCAGGGGGAGGAGTTGTGGTCTCAAGTCACCCACAGGGTGCCCAAACTGGATCGATGTCACTCTACCTCGGGATTTTCCCTTCTCTCCAGGAAAGCAGCACCTGGGAGGGCTGGTGGGTAGGGAGCTCACAGTCTGAGTACCCCTCAGTCTGCTGTAGGGCCCCAAAAGGAAAGGTCCTGTTCCTTGGAGATGCCTCCGTGTGATGGCTAAATTGTCTCTTTGGGCACACATGGGTAGGGAAGGGAAGGGGAGAATTAAGCAATATGGCACCTGTAGATGGGCTCAGGTCTGCATGCAGGGAGGTGCCCCGAGGGAGCTGGGAGCCTGGTGCCCTGTCCGCAAGAGGCTCACCACTCAATGGTGGCAGCCATCTCTGGGCTAGTGTTGGCAGGTCTCTCCAAACACTGAGGAGCCCACCAGCAGTCTGAAATGCAAGGGAGGGGAAAGTTATCTTTTCCACCTACCCTTGTCACTGGTCTCCAAGCCTCTCGGGGTTAGACGCTGCTGACACCTTTCTCCTTCCAGTTCTTCTCTGCAGCATCTTCCCGTGGAGTCTCCTGTAGTTTCGGACACCCTTCCTTCTTACCCTCATCCAATCTATGTTTGTCTGCCAGTTCATTTTTTTTTCACTTTCTTCTAAAATCTGTCTTTTTTGCAGAGACACTTTGGCTGGTGGCTTTTCTTGTCTGCCATCTTGGAGGAGGGGCTGTATGGACATTTTAATACTAGTAATTCTTTCAATCCACAAACATGATATAGCTTTCCATTTATTTGTGTATTTTCAATTTCTTTCATCAATGTTCTGTAGTTTTTGATGCACAGGATTTTTTACCTCCTTGGTTAAATTTATCCCAAAGTATTTTAATTTTTTTTTGTAGCTATTGTAAATGGAATTGTTTTCTTGACTTTTTTTGATAGTGCATTGTTAGTATATAGAAGCAACACTGGTTTTTTTCTTTTCTTTTTTTTTTTTTTTTTTTGAGACAGAGTCTCACTCTGTTGCCTGGGCTAGAGTGCTGTGGCAACAGTCTAGCTCACAGCAACCTCAAACTCCTGGGCTCAAGCAATCCTCCTGCCTCAGCCTCCTGAGTAGCTGTGACTACAGGCATGCACCACCATGCCTGGCTAACTTTATACATATATATATTTGTTTTTGTTGTTGTCCAGCTAATTTCTTTCTGTTTTTTTTTTTGTTTTTCAGTAGAGACAGGGGTGTTTCTCTTGCTCAGGTTGGTCTTGAACTCTTGAGCTCAAATGATCCACCCGCTTTGGCCTTCCAGAGTGCTAGGATTACAGGCATGAGCCACCACGCCTGGCCTGTTTTCTGTATGTCGATTTTGTATCTTGCCACTTTACTGAATTTATTTATTAGTTCTAATCATTTTTTTTTGGTGGAGTCTGTAGGGTTTTCTATGTATAAAATCATGTTATTTGCAAAAAGGGACGATTTGACTATCTCCTTTCCAATTTGGATGCCCTTTATTTCTTATTCTTGCCTAATTAATTTGGCTAGACTTCCTGTACTATATTGAATAAAAGCGGTGAAAGTCGCTATCCTTGTTTTGTTCTACATCTTAGAAAAAAAGCTTTAAAACTTTCACCTTTGAGTATAATGTTAGTTGTGGGTTTGTCATAAATGGCCTTTATTGTGTTGAAGTACATTCTTTCTATATGTCATTTGTGGAAAATTTTTATCATAAAGAGATATTGAATTTTATCAAATGCTGTTTCTGCATATATTGAAAGGATCATATGGATTTTATCCTTTATTCTGTTATTGTGATGTATCATATTTATTGATTTGCATATGGTGAACTATCTTTCAATCCCTGGGATAAATTCCCTTGATCATGGAAAATAACATTTTTTAATGTGCTGTTAAATTTGGTTTGCTAATATTTTTTGAATATTTTTGCATCTATGTTCATCAGGAATATTGGCCCGAAGTTTTCTTTTTTATTGTGCTCTCATCTGGTTTGAGTATCAGCATGATTCTGACCTCATAGAATAAGTTTGGAAGAATTCCTTCTTTTTCAACCCTATGGAATAGTTTGCAAAGGATTAATATAAGCTCTTCTTTAAATATTTGGTAGAATTCAGCAGTGAAGCCATCAGGTCCTGGGCTTTTCTTTGAAGGGAGACTGTTTACTACTGCTTCGATCTCATTACTTGTTATTGGTCTGTTCATATTTTCTATTTCCTCATGGCTCAATTTTTGTAAGTTGTAAATGTCCAGGACTTTATCCATTTCTCCTAGATTTTCCAATTTGTTATGTTACAGTTGTTTACAATAGCCTCTTATGATCCTTTTTATTTCTATTTATTCAGTTATAATATATTTTTCATCTGTGATTCTATTTATTTGAATTGTTTCTCTTTCCTTTTTAGTTCATTTATTTTTTATTTCAGAATATTATGGAGGTATAAACGTTTAGGTTACATGACTTATTTTTGTACAATTTGAGTCAAAATTTTAAGTGTGTCCATCTCCGAGATAGGGTGCATTTTACATGTTGGGTGCGAATTTACCCATCAACTCCTCCTCCCCACACACTTGAATTCCATTGAATTTTACCACCATATGAGCATATGAGTGTTGATCAATTAGTTCCAATTAATAGTTTGTACATGTGGTGTTTTTTTTCAATTTTCGTGATAATTCCCTTAGAAGGATGGTCTCCAGTTCCATCCAGGTTGTTACAAAAAGTATTAGTTCACCATTTTGTTATGGCTAAATAGTACTCCATTTTATACATATACCACATTTTATTAATCTACTTATGCATTGATGGACACCTGGGTTGATTGTACATCTTTGCAATTGTGAATTGTGCTGCAATAAACATTCCAGTGCAGATGTCTTTTTTATTGATTTCATTGAATTGTTTCTCTGTATTTTCTTGAAGTTCACTGAGCTTTTTTAAAACAATTATTTTGAATTATTCTTCGGGAAGTTTGCATATTTCCATTTCTTTGGGTTCAGTTACTGGGAGATTATTATATTCCTTTGATAGTGCTGTGTCTTCTTGGTTTTTCATATTTCTTGTTGCCTTGCATTAATGTCTGTGTGTTTGAAGAAGCGGAGACTTATTCCAATCTTTGAAGAATGCCTTTGTCTGGGAAAACTCTTCACCAGTCCAGATTCTGGGCAGGCCGTCTGGCATGATCCAAGGGTAGGCTTGCTGCTAGAATTCTCATACTGGCTTCCCCAGTGCTTGAGTCAGTATATGTGCCATTGTGGTACCTGGGTCCATGGAATTGGGCCAGAAGCTTGTATATACTAGAGTAGGCTTGTTTACTGAGTCTGCAACAAAGGGCCTGGAGCCTTGGTCCATGAATGTGGACCTGAGTCCTATATTCACGGGTGGCAGCCTAAAGCCTGGGTCCATAGGGGTGGATATAGCACTAGGGTGGGCTTTAAGCCTGAGTCTGCAGGCACTGGCCAGGCCTTCGGATGGGTTGGGTGCCTGGAATCCCTGAAATGGACCTGGAGACTGAGTCTATAGGGGCTGGCCTGGCACTGAGATGAGGCTTGAGACTGAGTCTGTACGGTTGAGTGAGGGTCCTGGACCCACGAGGGCTTCCCTACAGAATGGGTCTATGGAGGTGCTCTTGGAGTCTCAGTCCAGAGTATCTGGCCTGACACTGTAAGTGGGTCCAGCCCCTAGGTCTGCTGGAGCAAGCTTGGACCCTGGGACCTCTGGAGCCTAGGGTCATAGGAACCACCTCGGAGCTTGGGTCCATGGGTGCTAATTTGGTGCCTAGTATCATGAGTGCCATCCTGGTGCCTGGAGCTACTGGAGGTGATCTGGAGCCTGGGGTTGTGGGGTTTAACCTGGAGTCTGTGTTCACTGGCACCAGCCTGGAGGCTGGGTGAGCAGATGCTGGCCTCGAGGCTAAATCTCTGAGGGCTTCCCTGGGTCCTGGGGCCCAAGGAAGTGGCCTGGGACCTGGCTAAATAGGGACATTCCTGGAGCCTCAGTCTGTGGAGCTAGTCTAGTGTTGGGGTCTACTGAGGAGGCCTGAAAATTGGGTCTGCTGGAGCAGAGTTGGACCCTAGGTGTGCTGAAGCATGGAGCCATAGGGGCTGGCCTGGAATATGGTACTACAGGGATCAATCTGCCACTATAGATGCCTGGAGCCTGTGTCTGGTGTTTGTATGGTGCTTGTATGGTATTTAAGGCCAGGGTGCCAAACTGACACTGGGACAGGCCTGAAGGCTGGAGCCATAGGGGCTGATTTGGAGCTATGTGGGCCTGAATCCTGTATTTGCAGGGACTGGACTGTAGAATAGGTTCTCAGGTGCCAACCTGATGACTAGGGCTGAGGGGGGCATCCTGGTGTTGGTGCATGCCTGAAGCCTGGTGGCATGGGGGCCAGCCTGATGTTAAAGGTGGTACAGAGCCTGGAGATGCTTGGGTTAGCTGGGCAATGGGAGTAGTCTGGAAACCGAGGCTGCTGATATCAGTCTGGTGGTGGGGCAACCCAGAGACCAAGTCTGCCAGGAAGGCTTGGAAACTAGGGCTGTGGGATCTGGCCTAGTGTTGGGGCAGGCCTGGTGGCTTAGTTCACAGATTTCACCTTAGAGTCTAGGGCCATGGGGGCCTGCATAGTATTAGGTTTCACTGGGTTTTGTGTTGGAGGCAAAGTCCAGTTCCCACTTCCCTCTCCTTCTAAGCAGAGTGTATCTCTCTACTCACTCTGCTGCCTGGGGTGGGAAAGGGTTTATGCAGGCAATGTAAAACTATAATTCCTATCTTCTTCAATGTGTCTTTTTATTCCTGTGCTATACTCAGGTGCTGTATTCCCTCACCTGGTTTCCTTAGCTCTTATGAAGGTATTAGGTCGTTAAATATGAAATGTCCAATTTCAAATCAAAAGTTTAGTTTAGTATATCTCAAACAAGAAGCATTACGATTAATCAAAGTATGAATCTAAACAATCGACACAGTTTTGCAATCTTAACAGTAGCTCGTTTATGCCAGCAGCAAAGCCTGGAGAGTGAGTGGCAATGAAATCACAAAAGGTGTTTTCCACAGTTTGTTGAGAATTGAATATTTTTCCTTACAAGAAGTGGTCCAAAGCCTGGAAGAAGTGGTCATCAGTTGGTGCAGTGTCTGTAGAATACAGCAGATGACAGAGCATTTCCAAGTCCAGCCTCTGTAGTTTGAGCAACGTTGTTTTTTGAAACATGTGGTCTTGCAAGAGAATTGCCCTGTCTCTGTTGACTGATTTCAGCTGCTTAATGGCAAATGCCCTCATCATTTCATCCAATTGGTTGCAGTATACATCTGCTGTAATTAGTTGACCAGGTTTCATGAAGCTATGGTGGATAATACTAGTGCTGGGCCACCAAATAGACACCATTAGCTTTTTTTGATGAATATTTGGTTTTTGGCTGTTTTTTGGCACTTCATCTTTATCCAGCTATTGTGCTGAATTCTTACAATTGTCAAAAAGAATCTATTTTTCATCACATGTAATGATGCAATGTAGAAATGGTTTACCTTTATGTCATGACAGCAAAGAAAATCAAGCTTCAAGATGATTTCTCCTCTGACACTCATTGAATTCATACAGTACCCATCTTTCCTGCTCCTTTACCTTGCCAATTTGTTTCAAATGGTCCAATATTTATGGAACAGCAATATCAAACCTTGCTGCTAATTCACGCGTAGATCAAGATGGATTCGCTTCCGCTACAGCTTTCAGCTCATCATTATCCACCTTGTTTTCTGGTCACCGACATGGCTCACTTTCAAAATTAAAATCACCAGAATAGAACTTGTCAAACCATTGACATACTATGCATTCATCAGCCACATCCATCCCAAACACTTTGATGATATTTCAAGCTATCTGCACTGCCTTGTTTACATGATGGAATTCATATTAAAAAATAACATGAATATTTGACTACTCCATGGTTTCACAAAAATTGCTCCAAAAAAATGAGAAAGATAATCACAAACCAAAACATGTGTTTGAAAGACTGAGGATGTACCTTCACAAAAGAAAAAAAAAAAGAAAAACAATATAACAAAAACATAGAAGTGCCAAAGTCAAATTTCAGAGATATCAACTGTCAAATTTAGTACTTAAGAAAATTGTACATTTCATACTTAATGACCTAAT
>CAUYRB010039549.1:0-35730 GCA_963574695.1 Propithecus perrieri | reverse complement strand
ATTAATTTCTTTCTATTTTTAGTAGAGACGGGGTCTCGCTCTTGCTCAGGCTGGTTTCGAACTCCTGAGCTCAAACAATCCGCCCGCCTCGGCCTCCCAGAGAGCTAGGATTACAGGCGTGAGCCACCGCGCCCGGCCATGAATGAATTTTTAAAATCACTTTTGAGCTCCTTTAGGCATAGAACGAAATTAGTAATATTTAACTAAATTATTAATATTATTGCTATTTGCCATACAGCCCAAAGTTTAAGGTGGAAAGAAGAGACTATGACTTCTCAATCTCCACCCATCCTACGTATGGACACAAGGCGTTGGTGTAGAAAGCGTGTGTCCTGCCAGTTCCCAATGTGCCATCTTTCAGCAGGCCTCTGTCTTCTTGAGGTTCTGCGAATTCACAAACCAGTTTAGAATTTCTGTAAGCTGAAAGTGCAAAATGAGTGCTTTAAACAGGGACTCACAGGGAAACCAAAGGAGTAAGGAGATAGAGCTCCAATTCTAGTCATACTGCTTTCCCTAGGGAACCAGGAGGAAGCAATGAAGCAGATCATTTTCTTGACTATTTTGTCCCTTCTTAACTCGATACCTGTGCTGCAGTGGGGCCTCTGTGCTGGGCTGAAGTATATGGAGCCTCATATCTTTTGCAGTCACCCTCATCTTATTATGCAATGCCGTCCAATGTATTTCTGTGTCTTGTTTTCTGTACTAACAGAATATTTTCAATGTTCCTTTCCTTCGACTTCTATTCATCCTTCTAAACTTTTCACATATGTTGTTTTTTTTTGCTATACCTTTCTCTAGCTCTCTTCCACAATTGTTCACTTACTTGTCTGTGTTCTGATTAAATTTTGGTTTTAATCTTACTATTGTAAATGTTATCATTGATTTGTAAATGTGTGTTTGTTTATCTTTCTCTTAGTTATGTGTCAACTATCTGAAGGCAAAAATGAGGTCTGCAATTGTTCTATCAAAGCTTTCTCCTTCACCCTCCTTCTTCTCAGTGCTAGGAATATTCATAGAGCCACAAAATACTCAATAAGCATTGTTAAATATACTGAATTTGGGAGAAAAATAAGATTTTCTTTAAAATTTTCACAGGAAACATCATTTTGTATTGAGACCAGATTTACAGTTTTTCTGTTAAAAATAATCTAGCAGTTAATAGGAAATTTTAATGTGTATATTGTAGATCAACTAACATAATATACAAAATGCCTCTAAATGTGATACTATTCTAATGAATTTCATTTGAAAATGATAGAATTAATATTGTCAGTTTTTAAGATGGTTGAGGAATAACAAAAATTATAATGGACTTGTGATTAATTAAGATGATGATTTAGACTCTACTCATATGATCATCAACATTTGTATTATCTGGGAGCTTGTTGAAAACAGACTCCAGAGCTACTTTGCATCAGTAGCTCCATTTTAACAAAAGTCCCAGGTGATTCGTATGTACATTAAGACTGAGTCGTGTTTGTTGTAACATATGTCATTGAAATATGCACAATGATTACGGAAGATTAAGTCCATTTGAACAAATAATCAATTGCCATTTTCTTCCAAGAAAGGAGCAGGATACACATATTTAACACAACAGCTTTCTGGATGCCTTTTACTAGGATAACAGTTTTTATATGAAAATCAGTTTATATCTTCTAAAATTTATTGTGCAACTAAAAGAAGAAAAAAAAAGGAATCCCAAGTAGTCCAGTTACAATAACAATTTCTTTCATTTCATTCTGTCAAAAAGTGACTTTTTCAACCAAAAGTTTAAAAAATTAGAATTCTTTATGAGAGTTCACCAGCATCTTTAGGTTAGGTATTTTTAGTCTGTCCAAGCAGTGTTTTTAGAGCAGGCACATTAGACTTGTGCTATGTATAGAAAATCCTGCTCAAGGGGTATCCAGATATATTGGATCATGGGGGAAACTGAAGGAGCTAAATTTCACTTGGAGAAATGAATATTTTTGATTGGTAGTGTTAAAACTCGAGGGGATGGTTTATGGTTGCATAGTTTTTCTTCTATTGTCATAACTATTTCATTTAGATTTTATTCAAATCCTGGGTAGAAGTATCCATGTAGTTTCCTAGACAAAAACCATGTTAGATAACAAAAACCAAACAGTAGACTAAATGAAGCACCAGGCATAATCTACTTTCTTCTCTCTTTCATTTTGATGGTTTTAAAAAATGGGACTCTTTGTTGGAGAAACTTCCCACGTGATCTATTTGTCTCTATTGTAAAATAAGGAGTAATATTAGGCCATACGATTCTGGGGCCTGTTAATGAGGGTTAATACCAATTGTTCAGCCCATATGTAAAGATATTTGGCTTTAGATTTTTCAAAGGAATCAAACCAGTGATGGTAAACCAGCTTTATTCTGCTTGTTGCAAAACTACTTCCATTCCCTGCTAGATGCTCAAACAGCTTTTTCTGGGAAATCCTCTAGATAAATACTTATTCTTCCCTCCGCCCCCTCACCCCTAAGTCAAACACATGAAACTTCTGATGTCCATCCCCCCTACTAATGTCCACGTCCAATCTCATCTAATTGCAATAATGGAGATTTACTTCTGAGCTATTCTGAGGAATGGTTTTACCTGCTGGACAGCAGAGATCCTTTCATGCAGCAGCAAAATATAAATAACCCAGGATGCCCTTTTCCTCCTCCTTTCCTCCCAGGGCCCAGAGCATAAGATCAGATCAACTCAAATATCTTAGAAATGGTGCTTTCCTCTGGCAAGTTATTATTTTGTTCATTTTTTTAAGTGACCTTAATTTTTTTTCCCTCCTCTTTGTTGCACTAACAGCCTGAGGCACAGAGAAATACAAGCCCATCCCCAAACACATCCAGACATTTGCTTGTCATGCCTTATGTTTGTATTTTTGACTGTTTGAAAATTAATTAAGGGATGTTGATTTCAAAGTGCTTTTTCCTAAGTTTCTCAAATATTTAAACAATTTTTACACACTTTTTAAAAATTTCCCCTTTCTCTCTGTTTGTAATAAGATTAATTATGTGAGGTGCACCGCTGCTTATCCCCATGAAAGAAAATCTAAAACGAGGGATTTCAGCTTCAAGAAGGCTATTTTGTCCTGTTTCCGATGTTCTAAAGGGATTAATTTACCATATCGTATAGCCCTGGAAGACTGTGATAATTGAAAACATCCATATTCATTGCATGTTCAAAGGGATCTGTCTGACTTTGTAATGTAAAAAGTGCATTTTTAACCTGAACGGGGACCTGCATCTGCTATTGCTTAATCCTATTAGTCCGACAGTTCCAAAGCTTTAGTGTATAATCATTAGCTCGTGTTAATCCTGAGACATGCCTCCAGCTTCAGCCTGTCAGAAGGAATCCCTGCAGGGAAAATGTGGAGGTGCTGATAGCACAACACCAACTAATCTTATCTTAAATGCTAGCAGCAGCCTCTATCTGTGATAGCCAGGGAATTAAAAACAAATTTTTTATGGGTATTGGATAGCAGGATGTTCCTACCCACCCCTCCTCTTTCTCTCTCTCTGTTAGTGCTTCTTCCTTGCCCTATTTTCCCTAGATTCTTTGTTAGGGTGATGCTAGTGATGACAGAACAGGATGAATGGCAAGGGGGTGGGGGGAAACGTTTAAGACACTGTTTCAACAGTGGAAGCTCCTTGCTAAATCACTTAGGATGCTTGCCAGGTCTTCCGTCATTTTTATTCCTTGACATCAGAAAGTCAGGCCAATCCTGTGCTTTGTGCTCCTGCGGATTATAAAGTAAGATGACAAAAGGTATCTTACAGTTATCACCCCCTCCCATGACATGGCCCTCTGAGAGTCTGAGAAATGGGGCCCTAGGTGCTGGCAGAAGCTTGCCTGAGTAGAGAAGTGAGCTGCCATAGACTGCTGGCAGTGAGCATGTCACAGGTGGGGAAGGAAAGGGCCATGGGAAGCTGAGAGTAGGAGAAAGTAAAGGTTTGGAGGTTGCTGTAAGAGGCATATAAAAATGTCACTGTTGGGCGCGGTGGCTCACGCCTGTAATCCTAGCACTCTGGGAGGCCGAGGCGGGTGGATTGTTTGAGCTCAGCAGTTCGAAACCAGCCTGAGCAAGAGTGAGACCCCGTCTCTACTAAAAATAGAAAGAAATTAATTGGACAACTAAAAATATATATAGAAAAAATTAGCCGGGCATGGTGGCACAGGCCTGTAGTCCCAGCTTCTTGGGAGGCTGAGGCAGAAGGATTGCTTGAGCCCAGGAGTTTGAGGTTGCTGTGAGCTAGGCTGACGCCACGGCACTCACTCTAGCCCAGGCAACACAGTGAGATTCTGTCTCAAAAAAAAAAAAAACAAAAAAACAAACCCAGATCATTTTATTTGAGCCACAAGTGAGTCTCTAAATGAAGAACTGGATTAAAGCAATGCAATGCTGAGTGTTTAATCTAAAAACAATCAATCTAGAATGAGCGAGAGCAAAAACTTAAAATAACTGGAGGCAGCAGAAAATACCATGCAATTAAGCACTTTCATTAATCATTTATAAAATGAATCCTCAGACCATGATGATAGTGTATTAAAATGAAGTGCTGTTTAGGGCCGAACCCATGGCAGTTCTTTCAGAAAGTAAAAAACTAAAATAAATAAATAAATAAAAATATTTAGGCAATATTTGGCCTTATTTGGCCCCTATTAATGGGACTTGTACCTAGGAGAACACCTCCAGGGAGCAGCAAACATAAATAGAAGCAGGTGATGACTGGACCCTAGGGTACAGTGGCTAAGAGATGCAACCTCGCCTCACTGATTTTGACTAATTAGAAATGCAGGTTGAATTCGAGAAGTCTGATTATACAATATTTAGCATGATTGTCCTACTTTTACATTTTGTGATTATACAGATTTGATCTTTAAGTCTGACATAATTGAGTTTGTTAAAGCATTATGAATGATTTCCATTTTATCCATCGAATTTTGCCTCTAAAATGGATATAATGTACAAGTAATTTAACATTGTTTGAGCACCTACTATGTGCCAACTACTGTGGTAGGCTCTTTACATCCATCATGCATTTGACATTCACAATAATCTCAAGAGATAGGTTATCCCAATTTTACAGATTAAAAATAGAACATCATAGGAGAACCCTAGTACAAATGTTAGGGCCAAGGTTTGAACCATGTTTGTCCTGCAGCCTAAGTCTATGACATTATGCTCTGCCGTCTTCTATGAGCATAAGGGTGATATATGCCAAGGACCTCACAAGTCAATGTGACTGGAAGTGATGATCCTCTTGTCTTTTTCTTATTGCTTGTTTTCAAAAAATATTAGACGGGTGAGGAGATAAGTAGAATAATCAAATAACTGAGTAACTATCTTAAGAAGTCCTGCTCAGTTTTGCATTTATTCTAATATGCTCAACATACTAGCTGAAGCACGTTCATCATTATCTTAGGAAATATACATCATTTATGACCACTGATGGAGACTTGACTTGGAAGGAATTGCAGCCTAGGAGTTACCTGAATACTACAACCCTTGTAAGAGTGGCAACCTAATAAATGAAGTTCTAAATGTTATAGAACAAATTCTGTCCTTTTAAGTACATAGATGCATGTAGGAAAAGTTTAAAGCAACATTGTCAGCCTGTGTTTAGGGGGTATCCCTGCCCCCTAGAAACACTATTGAAAAGAACCCTTTGATGATTTATTGTGGACTATTATCCAATAAGGAATATTGGACAATCATCTCCCCAAATTGCTCAGTCATTTTGTGGAAACTGATCTGATAGTGGGTGAGTAGAAGCATAGACAGCTTGGAGTCCACTGTGCATTCTTTAGTAATATTCCTTTGAAAATTGTTAAAGTTTATTTGTGGAAAATCTATAGAGTTAAACTTGGTTTGGGTAAATATGGCCTTAATTGTGCTAGAATATGAGATCCTAAATCTCCTAGAAGTCTTATTCATACTTTTGTCCCATGTGGCATAATGCCTAGGATAAAAGGAGATACATGATTATCAAAATGAATAAAAAAATATATATTCAAATCAAGAAAAGGTACATACTTCAATTTTGTTACAAACAGATAAGAATGTTATTAGATGTTTATTTATATATTTGTCTACATATCCATCCTTCCACGCATTCATATATCTATCTGTATATCTATCTGAAAAAGCTGCCAATAAAAAAAATCTAACAAATGTCTTGATTTAGTAATATGAAAACTGCTTTGTTTTTCTTTGTTGTAACATAATTTATAGGCTTAATAAAATTTAATTTTCAAAACAAGATAAACCCTTACCTGATTATTAATGATTGTAAGAATTTGATGGGAAATAATTACTGCTGATTTATGAAAATGTGTCACACTTACTTGAAGATTGAATTGTCATTAATCAACCCAATTGAATGTAAAGCTTGCATCACTTACGAAGCAAAGAATCATAGTTTATGTTGCCTTCCTATACCTCTAAATCTCCTATTTAGCGCAACTGCAAGAATATGAGCATGCTTTTCACAGTAGTTATTACTCCAGTGATAACATAAACACTGCTGTATTCTTATTGTTTACAGAAAAACAATGATCTTACAGGTTCCAGGAAATGAAGTTTATCTATACCAATGAGTACATATCTAGGATACTGGTTATTTTGTTAAGCATCTTTCACTTTTTTATTTTTATGGGGTTGGGGATATGGTTGGGTATTTTCTCTAAAGTGAAAACGTACACCTCTCTACTCCTATTTTGCATTTGAATTCATCAGTAACAGAACATAACTTATTTTACTTTTCAGTACTCAACCGTCAAGTCAACATGTATTTATGGCATACAAAGTGTCCAGCTAACAGTAAGCATTTAAGGAACACAGAGATAAAATTAGGACTTTTGCCTCCCAGAATCTTTCTTTTCATATTGTTGGAGAAACAAGATATAACAAACAAATGAAATGCAATAGAATGAATGTTTTCCCATATACTGTGTGCGATTTACACGTGGTTATAAAATCTGGCACTGAAGTCTCCTTTTGAGGGATGGTTGGATTAATTTGCTTCTTCATTTAACAAGTGGTTCTTTATCAATGTTTTCTGTGCTGGTTCTTCTTTGTCAAACAAAGCATGGAAATCCCCAAAGCTAGGAGAAGGAGAAGATGACTGTCTGATAGTTTCCAGCTGGAGTACTACTGGCTCTGTTGGAAAACAGTCTTCTGGAGGGCAGGTGCACATAACTAACTTAGCAACACAACCTCTTTGCACATAGTATGTGTCGAATCTGTGGTTTTTCAAATCAATTAAGACAGAAGTTATTCGTGGATTCAACAGATATTCATTGACTTCTTGTTTTGTGCTAGGCCCTGTGCATGATATGAAAAAAAAAAATCATTAGTCAAGCCAACCAACAGCATTCTTTGCTTTCATGGCCCTTACAATCTGGTAATGGAGACAGACAGAAAATGGCTCAAAAATAAGTGATAGGAAGAAAAAGATTAGATATTATGAGAGAGAATAATAGGGGGCTTACTTAGAAGGTTTCCCTAAAGAGTTAGTATTTAAAAATGAGACCCAAAGAAATGAATAATTGTTAAGTATGTGAAGAGTAAGAAGGCAAAGGCATAGCAGGTATAAAAGGCAGAAATGGAAAAGAACTTGGTATGTTCACGGAATTGAAATGAGTATTTAAAAAACATCATAGTGGCTATAGCATAAGTCAGAAAGGAATGTGAGACAAAGTTTGAAGAAAAGTCAGATGCAAGAGCTTGTATTTTATAGTCATATGAACATTTTGGGGACTCTCCAGGGGGCCACCATATAAATAGCACCTCATTCTTATCTGATTCTGGATAAAAGTGAAGAAATGCTAGCGTATACATGGAAGCCAAAATATCTGTTTAGTGTGAGAGCCAAATGGGCCCACACCCAAACCCAAGAATGATAGACACTATCAACCCATTGATAAGAAATGCTAGCCCGAGGCAGGTCTACTCTAGGGGGTGTGGGAGCAGGTGAAAAGAGACCAACCTAGCAGGGTATGCCAACTTATCCTTCCCACACTGGCACTCAGATGTGTCTATGTCTCTCCATCTTCTCAAGGGTGGAGTGAACAAAGGAGCCGGAGAGGCTAAGACTCACACTAAACCTGATCCCCTTCACAGGAAGGAAACATCATGTTGGCAAAGAAACATGGTGGAAATATACAATTTAGATGTTGTTTCTAAATCTATGTTAAGGTTTTAAGGAAGGAATACATGATCCAACATATATCATTAAAAGGGTACTTCAAAGGCTGAATACAAGGTGTCGAAAGAGAAAGATTAGTGAATATTATTTAGGAATAAATCATACCAAATCACTATCATCAGTGAATGCTCATATGTAATATAGCATCTGACAGTGGTTAAAACAAAACCTATAGAGTCAATCACCTCCAGCACAACATCACTGACACACAAACAAAAAAGTAAAGACCTCAATATCTTAGTTCATTCTGAACGCTATAAAAAAATATCATAAACTGGGCAGCTTATAAACAAGAGAAACTTACTTCTCACAGTTCTGGAAGCTGGGAAGTCAAAGATTAAGGTAGACTTGATGTTTGGTGAAGGCCAGTCTTCAGGCTGTAACCTAACATGGTGGAAAGGGTCAGCCAGCTCTCTGTGGTTGGTCTTTTTTATAAGACCACTAATTCCAATCATGAGGGCTCTGCCCTCACTTTATAATCTCCTCCTAAAGTCTGCACCTCCTCATATCATCATCTGGGAAGTTAGGATTCAACACATGAATTTTCAGGAGGCACAAATATTTAGATAACAGCAACAGGAAGTAAAATAAGGAAACACTCATATTTTTTGCTGTGTGCTAGGCAATATTCTAAATGCTTTACAAATATTAAGTCACTTAATTTACATAATAACCTAATGAAGTAGGCATTAGGATTTTTCATCTCTACAAAGACTTCAAGCATTAGAGAAATTGAGAGTTTAACCTAAGGTCAAAAATGTAGTAATTAGTAGAGGTAGAATTTGACCAGAGAGCTCATGGTTTTAGCCACTCTGCTACAGATGGATGGGGTGGCAGGGGAGAATTTGGGGACTAGTTTGTATTTTCTTTATTTTGTATTTTTACTTTCTGCTTTGGGTGGAAAGAATTTGTTATAAAGCATATACGGTGACAGGTGAAAATGTATTTTGCTTTATGCATATTCATTTAAGACATATTATTGTACAACAACATTATTCATCTTGAAAGCTTTCATAAAGAGGTTAAAAAATACAGTGCCTACTGCTATTTCTCTCCTAGAGTCTCTGAAGTGTTAAATGAACCTCCTTAGTCAATCGGCTTCGGTCATGATTATGTATAGACTTAAGTAAAATATCCTAATACATATTATATTAAAACAGTCTTTTATTTTGCAATCACTGTCAACTTAGTTGTCTCTATTAATGCAGCAGTAACTATGACAGACACAGGTTGAGGTAATTAGTGATGAAAATGTCTCTCAAAAGCGTCCAACATTTCCCCATCATCCTGTAGAGTAGGTAGGTACGTCAATACAGTGTCTTGAAAGACAGCAGCCTTCTAAGAACTATTTAAATACCCTATAGTTTACTTTTATTGCGATGCTCTCCACAGGTGAATGTGGTTTTTAACAATTCCCACATGCTTTCCAGATTGTTCTGGAATCTCTGAAAAAGATACATCATTGAAACAACCTGCAACCACTTAAAGGGCAGAAATCACTCTGGCTGCTTTGAAGAGAAGGGTAAGAGATGGTTAAGAATGAAAGTGGAGAGAACACATAGGAAAGTATTTCAGTAGTCCAGTATTTCAGTAGTCCAGACAGGAGACGGTGGTGCCTTGACTCAGAAAATGAATAGGAGCGAGACATATTTTTGAGACATGTGTTCTGAGACTTGCTGATAGATTGGGAAATGCAAGAAGGGAAGAATTTGATGACACACCTATACCTGGATTTTTTATATGAGTTAGATAACGATAATATGCTATTCCTGAGTCAGGGAAGAGGGGAGTAGGAGGCATGGCAAATAATTCTGAGGAACAGGATTAGTTGAGTTTTTGAAATTTTACATTTGATATTCTTTTGAGAACTCCAAGAGCTCAAAGAAAAAGAACAAGAGCTGATACTGCATGGAACGCACTATGTTCTAAGTCTGTTCACAAAGTTTCTATAATGAATTCATTGAATCCTTACAACAACCACATGTGACAATTAGAGGGACTATTGTTATCCCCATTTTACACATGAAGGCAGTTGTATAGACAATAAAAATAGATAATCCATGTTGAAGTACATACAGCAGGGCTTAGCACTGGGCATTAAAATAACAGAAAAGTGTTTCTATTAAGTTTCTTGCTTAGACTATGCAATGAAAATATTTTGGATGCCATTGGATGGCCCTGTTGGCTGCTGGGCTGTTGAAGAAGTACCATGCTTCAAAGCTGAATACAGTTGTAGATGGTAATTAGAGGCACAAAAGAGATAAAGCTCTGAAGGACAAATGAATTGAAGACGATGCAGCAATAACAACAAAAGTACTGGATGCCAAATTCTATGCTCCAACAAGTTCACAATTCCACTTCACAACATGATAATGGAGGGCAATTTAATTAAAAGATAATGGAATAAATTAAGAATGCTCCAGGATCTTTGTATGCCTCAAGAACAGGCATTTTCACCTCTTAAAAGTCAACCCTAGAATCTTTCATACCCAAATTGAAACGGTCTATAAATACCACACATTTCATATAAAGTATATTGAAACAAGACTGGTAGAAATGTTTGCCTAGATTATTTGCTCAGGTGAGCAGAGAGCATTTTTCACTTAAAAAATGAACTATCTAAGTTTAAGGTAAAAGGAGGAAAAATTGCCTTGCAAAATTTCCTCTGTGGACTGCCTGCCAACACATTATTTACTGAGTGCCAAGCATTGTGTTAAGATGTCAAGCCAAGTTCAAAGTTCACCTTCTAATAGGTGTCCCCACAGAAGATAATGATTCTATGAATTTTCAGTAGGACCTGTAAACCAGAGACATTATTCATTTTAGTATAATGTAATGTTTAGGAGTGAGAACTCAGGGCACCTGGGTTCAAATCCCAACTTCACTAATTCCTAACTGCGTGGCTGTATTAGTTCCAGTTGCTATAACAAAAGACTAGACTGTATGGCTTAAATGAAAAACATTTATTTTTCACAGTTCTGGAGGCTGAAAGTCTGAGATCTGGGTGCCAGTGTGGTCAGATTCTGGTGAGGGGCCTATTCTGGGTTGTAGACCACTGATTTCTCAAGGTATACTCACATGGCCAGAAGACTGAAAGTTCCCTGTGGTCTCTCTTTGATAAGAGCACTAACCCCATTCATGAGGGCTTTACCCTTATGTCGTCATCACTTTCGAAAGGCCTTATCTCTGAATATCATCACACAGGGAGTTAGGATTTTAACATGTGAATTTGGAGGAGATATTAATATTCAGTGCGTAATAGTGACCTTGGGTAAGTTACTCAAGTTATTTGTTCTTCAGCTTGCTAAGCAGGTTAAGTGGGTGTAATACTGATACTTCCTCATAGGCTTGTTGGGAGGATTAAATGACTTACTTAAAGTGCTTAAAACAGGGTGTGGTTCATAAGAGACACTCAAATCTTAGCTGTTATTAAATCTAAACACGAATTTGGGCAGGGATCATAGTCTTTCCTCTTGGACTCCAGACAAATCAGGAGGTTATTAAGAGTCTGTGTCAGTGTTCCCAAATATACCCTGGCAGTTAGACCACATGCTATGTGATCTGCATTTAGAAATGGCTGGTCTGCTCAGACCACATGGAAAACTTACAGAGGATCCTATTGTATAATTTCAGATACAAGCCTAGCAGAACCCCATTGCTGATCCAGACAGAAGACTACTACACTTTCTGTACCACAGCATAGTTTTACCTTCCACTCTCCATAGTGAGGGCTTACTTACCTTTTCATGTTCTTATATCTTCAGGCTTCCCTGAGTAGAGGGATTGAGAGCAGAGTGGTACTGAGAGCTTCCAGGTTTAACTGGCTGATTCCTCTTCTCTCCATCCCTCTGCTCAGTCTCACCTGCTGCGTCTCCCACTGCGGGTGGCTGTTTACCCTCTATGTGTTTCCCTGCTGATTGGGGAGGATAGGGTCTCCTCCCATTGTAAGGAAAGTAGTTTATCATAGGTGTTTTAGAACTGACTGCTGAGGAAAACAAATAATGAGAAGATAGAATATTCCCTGTACTAATGCCTCAGGGTGATGTTGGATTTCAGTCTTAAGTGCTCACATTTGTCTGTCTATGGACTTGTCTGGCCACTTTACTGATCCCACAGATAGTCAATAAATGTTTGATAGAGTGAGTGGGTATGCTATATTTTATATTATCCAAAATTCAGGGACAAGGCACTGTGTAAAACCTGTGGGAGAGTAGAATAGGTACAGGATTTGGAATCAAGAAGACCTAGGGTGGGAAATCCATGTTTAAGTCTTACTAATTGTATGACCTTGAGACAGACTCCTAGCTTCTCAAAGCTTCAGTTGTCTTATGTGTGAGATGGGAATCCTAATGCCCACCATAGGTTTTTGTGTGGAATAAATAGGATAACATGCACACAGCAGACCCCATAGTAAATGGTAGTAGCTGTTATTAGAAGTCTCTTAGTTTCAGACTACCACGCATCACAGAAGACTGTGCATGCAGAGAGAGTAATTGTCAAGTGAAGGTATGCTAGTGGTAGCATTGTATTATCATGGCTGAGTGTTTTCTTAACCTTTTGTTAAGGGAGATTTGAATTATGTACACAGTGTTCTTCAAAAAGTCTTGCTGAATGTCAATCTAGATGTCAGCAACAGAGTTGTTGTTACAGAAATTATGATAGTAAGACAAAATTAATCCTTGACCCTGAAGGAGTATAAGCCTGTAATAACTCACATTGGGTAAGACAAAATTCAGTGAGGAATAGAAACATAACTAGCTTATCAAAATGCCTTAATTCATTAGAGCATAAACACAAAGTGGTTTTATTTTTTTCAATAACTGTGTCCATTTTTACTGTGGATTCCCCCTTCTTCCTCTTTCTTAACATCTTGAGAATCTTCTAGAACTTTCTGATCAATTTTAGATATTAAAGTTAGTACTTTTGAAACTCCCAGTCATATTTTGGGTTCAAAACTCTCTACTTCCTTTTCCCTTTCATTTATGACCCAGCTTCTCTGGTATGTGAGGCAGAGTGAGGTGGGAGAAAACATTTCACACATGTGTTTATGCTAATTCACAGGGAAAGGAATGCTCATTCCACTCTGAGATAGGTGTTTCTGAGTATGCTATGCTCATTGTTTTCCTAGGAGTTGATATTCAGCTTCACTGTGGTCCTGCTTTCACTGAGGACATTCAACTCTTTTATTTATGTTGGACTTTTCGGCTATTCGAGCAGCCCAGAATTTCCATTGTCCTTCCCAAAGAGTCATGGAGATCTCCTCAGACATCCTCTGAGTGTCCCACGGTCTTGGGATAAGCTGCATCCATTTTTCCCAGGCAGACTATACCACATTCTCTGCACACATGCAAAAGTGTGCTCTAACAATTCTCCAATCTTTACCAATTTGCTGATCTTTAGTATTCTCTAGACCACAATCAGAAATTGTTTTCTATTATAACGTATGTTCTTAAACTCCAGATCTTCCCAGACACAACTTCACAGGACTCTGCTGGGATTTTCTTGCTGTACTAAGTTACACCTGAGTGTTCTTCAGGCCTAAGCAGCCTGTAGCAGAAGAAATAGATGCAAGCTTTTCCTTCATATAGGTGGCCTAGATGTTGACTAGTGACTCTGATGAATGTCACCAACCAATTTAGTTTGAGAAGCTTGAGGGAGAGGAAGAAAGAACTTCCTTTGTCTCTTCTGACTTTCTTTATCCTCTCATCAATTTTTGATGGATAAAAAAGAAATGATCATTGCTGATGGGACCTATTCCATCATTTTGGTATGTGTATGTGACAATGTCTGACCTCAAACATAGGTGACTTATTAAAGTTGGGTTACTTTGCACATTGACTCATGTTTTGGCTACAAGTTCATTCATCAACTAGTCTCTTGATTTGTTTGTTTACTCTCTGACTCAGCAATCAGGAGTTAACCTACTGCTCTTTGCAACTGGTCTGCATGAAGATGATAACACACTGGTAAATGGGACAGACATAGCCCATTGACTAAGGCCATTTTGTGCTATTATAACTGAATCCACAGACTGGGTAATTTATAATGAAGAGAAATTTATCTGGCTCATGGTTTTGGAGATTGGAAAGCCCATGACTGAGGGGCTGACATCAGGCCAGGGCCTTCTTGTAGTGTCATTCCACAGTGGAAGGCAGCAGGGCAAGAGAGGGCCAAACTCATCCTTTTATGAGGACCCTACTCCAGTGATAATGAACCCAATTCTGTGATAATTGCATTAATTCATTCATGAGGACAAATTCCTCATGACCTAATCACCTCTTAAATGCCCCACGTGTTAACACTGTTGCATTGGGAATTAAGTTTCCAACACGTGCTTTTGGGGAGACACATTCAAACCTTAGCACCTGTTGAGAGAGAAGCTTACAAATGTAAAGGATACAATATTAGAGAAGCGGAAAGTTCTTTCAGAGTAGGAGCACCCATCACTGAGACCCAGCCTAGTCAAGGGGCTTAGAAATCTTCTCTAGGGAAGTGATGGTTAAGCATGGATGTAAAAGATAAATGGAAATTAGCTAGGCAAAGAATGGAGAAATAGTTTCTAGGCAAAAGGAAGGGGATGTTCAGACCAACAAAAGAGATTTAGAATGGCTGAAATGTAAAGATCATATTGTTCTAGGTAATGCCGGAAAATAAGTAGTGACTAAATCGAACAGACCTCGTAGGTCATGTTTAGAATACAGACAAGAATGAATAAATGAGTGAGTGAATGAATTAGTAAATGAATGAGAAGTCTTCTTTGAGGCACACTCTCCCCCTGAAGGATGGGTAGGTCAGGCTTAGATAGTGATGTGCTCCATGAAAAGGAGAGGTCGGCCTGTGCTTCCCACCTTTCTCCACGTGAGAGGCGAGGGTGGATATTTGGGAATAAATGAATGAAAAGGCTCTGATGAAGAGATAGTCTTTTTTCATTTGGCTGTTTCAGTTATAATCTAATGGTTCCTTCCTATCTCCATTCTTTTACTTTGGTATTTTTTTAATCTCTTTTCTGTGTCTTGTTCCTTCTGTAACCCTCCGATAACCCTGTGCTGATTGGGTTTGCTTATTCATGAATGTAATTTTAATTCTTTTGAGGAAAGAAGTGCCATAATTATTTAGTTACTATTTTTTCCCATTAGAGCTGTCTTTGTATGCTCTGAGTTCTCTGTGGAAACATACACTCTGCTTGAGGCAGTTGTATCTTATTGTGTGGGCATCAATAATCCAATGATGTCTTTTCTAAAATATCTGCCCTTTTCCTCTGTGTATTGTGCAGAAAAAACATTAAGCTTGCAGCAATACAATTGCCTGGAGTCAGTGACAATATGCTTTTCTCTGCTGAACTGAAAATGTTTTTACCTTGGGAAATGTAACTGGAGATACCACATTATTGTCATTTTTGAAGGAATAAATACTACTTAAAGGCAATATCAGCACATGCAAATCACTCAAATAATTTGTTTCTAAGGTTATATCAGGGAAACTTCATTGTCTCAGAAGAGTCAGGGCGCATCTTACGGTTAAAATTTTTCTGATTTCTTAAAAGGTCTGACAGTCCCACATTAGAAAGAGTGGGTGTCAACAAAAGGCTAATAACTTCACTTTTTGCAAAGTCTTTATTATCCAGTGATTTATGCAACTCTTTTGTTGAAATGACCTACATCTGTTTCATGAAAAGACACCAGACTAAGATATAATTATTATTTTAACCTGTTTTCTTGTATATGAGCTGCCATTCTTGCACCTGTGTTAAACTTATTAGTAAACCAAACTCTCCTGTGTCTTTTTCCTACCTGCAGTTCTTACAGACAGATAGACCCAGCAGAGGGAACTAAAGGTTTTGGACCATTGTTCAGGCGACGGATTTGGCTTCTTTTAATTTATTTTGTGGTTATCTAAATATCATCTAACTAAAAACAATAAAATGGCGAAGTTGAAAGAGTGGTTAATAGGAAGTTATTCAGGAAAAGATGATAAAAAAAAAAGATTGATCATTTAGTATGTGCCACGCAAAGGCTAAACTATTTGCCTATGTTATACCATTTGATTCATAGGGGAAAATACTATTAGTGGATGAAGAAATATGCTCAAGATTATTTGATAAATTGAATAAAATCCTGCAAATAGTAAAAGACCTATACAGGATTCAAACTCACATTTTTCTGATTCCATCATGCCAGTGATAAAGCATTTATAGGTGTATTATATAGGCCCCTTAATTTTTTTTTCATTTCAAATAGGTCTGTATATAACTCATTTAAAAAAATGTATTATACTATATTACTCTTTACAGAACAGAATTGTAGCCCCATCCTTCTACTACTTGCTATATAGCAGATAAATACCCTGGGTCTCACGCCCTCATCTTAGAGATTTAAGGGCTTCAATGTCTCTTTTTAAAATACATTGCTCTTTTAAAAATATTTTTATTAACTGATAAGTATATTTATATAAAATTTTATTTCATTAGTATGAAGTTGATTATTCTTTTGTAGTTCAATTTAAACTAAGAAATTGCATTCACAGTGGTATCTTCTATGTGATGTTATTTGGCACAGGTTTTGAGTATGAGATATCTATTTTAATGAAGACGACACAAAATATAAAATAACCTTTCAAATATTTTCATGTATCTGAAAATATGAATATTCTGAGGATATTAATTCCTCCCCCACTTTATATATGCTTCTTTATAGTACTTACCTATTCAATGACAGCTCCTCAAATATCACCAATACAAGCTGTAGATACAGCAAAGATGAGTTTGTTGTCTATTGATGCTTCCTAGAGAAGAGTAAGCGATCTTTCAGGAAATTTCTATCTTGATAGTAATGAGCTATCATGTTATTTGTCTGGTCGGGAGTCTCCTAGAATAGTAAAGATAAAAGCAAATGACGGCAGCAATGTAGTGAAGTCCTACCCGAGTAAGTAGTATGTTGGGCGTGGGAAGTAAGTGGTTTCAGACCTCTGTCCCAGCTGTGTGTGGAGGTAGAGGAATCTGTTCTCATATCACATAGTAACATGGTTACTTAATTGCACATTTGTCTCTACTGCTGGAGAATGAAATCTTTCACAGAAGGGATGTCTTCTTAGTCATTTGTGTTTCTCCACCTGGAACAGAGCAGTATGATAGTAGTGCAGGCGTAATGTTAGCAGTAGAAGGAGTGGTAATAATGTAACAGCTTTATTACTGCTCACTCCACACACGCCACGTGCACCTCCTGGTGCACTATCTCATCTACCCTTTGTAACAACCGTATGGGATTCCTTCTATTTTCATTTCACAGATCTGCAGTAAAGAGAGATTGTTTTCATTGTTTAATAAAGATTTGTTACAATTAATTGGACATTCTTTCAATAGATTAATAATATCAAGTAAATCAGCCTACTATGTTTGCTTTTATTCATTCCAAAAGAGATATTAACATTTCTAACAGATTTTGCCTATTAAAAGCTAAGAGGGAACTTTAGGCTTCAGTAAAGTCAATGGGTATCTTACAGCAAACATAGAAGCTCATTAACCAATATTTTCTTTTGTTGGAGAGTTATAAGCACAGATGCATCAATTACCGTTTGATCCTCATTTATATCTCTGTTGAGAGCATCTCTGTGACCTGGGTCTCCCTTAATCAGACTCTGAATGAACTTTCCTCCACTGGTGACTTTTCCAGCTTTTAAGTCTCTGCTGCCCCATTGTGGGGAAATACAAAATAAAACATTAGCTTCTTAGATATTTTTTCTCATCATGTTTTTACCAAGGAGCAATTGTCATTTACAATGTCTCAAATTCTATTAAAAAAAAAAGATTAACATTAAAGTAAAAAGCTTTCAGACAAAGGATGATGTTAAGTGAAGTCATTACAAATTGAGAGAGCAATGGTGGTATTTTTAATAGGGTTGCTTTATTGACTGCTTGGATAATGAGCTTAATTTAGACTGTGGTCACTTCCAGAAAGGCAGCCTGGCACAGTGAAATAAATATGAGCTTTCAATTCTGATTGCATAATTTTCTTTTCTTCCTTCTTTTCTTTTTTCCTTTCTTCTTTTTCTTCCTTCCTCCATCCCTGCTTTTTTTCTTCCTTCCATCCTTCCTTTTTTCCTGTCTTTCCTTCCACTAAAATGTATTGAGTATCTATCAGCCTGTGTCATGCATTATGCCAGATTTTATTGCTGCAAAATCAAATTAAGATTTGTTTTGAAATTTCAACAGGGATACTTTCTAGTGATAAAGAAAGATACATAAAATGAAAATTAGAATATAAATCAGGATTGAGAGAGTTATGCAAAAGATATTATGGGAACTTACAGGGAGGTGTCCCAAGCCACAAAATCAATTATTTGCAGTAAATTCCGATGCACTATTTTCCAACAATCAGAAATCCCATCCTCAAATGATTGTGGTCTGTGGTAGCTACTCTCTGCAGATGCCATGAGACCTGTTGTCCTCCTTACAATGAGAGTGATCTGATCATTTCCCATTATTAGTTAAAGACAATTAGAATTATAGGGATTGAGGAAAATTGTTATCAAACATAACCTTTCTCCATAACTTAATCGACATCATTCGAAAATAATTGAAAGAGATTTAGATAGAAAAATGGAGACCTTTCCAACCTTCTTTGGAAATACCACCTGCTAGTACACATATGTTTTGTCATCTATGTAATGCAATATTGGTATTTATCAATTTTCAAGCATTTCTGGGAAGTAACACCCAAGAATGAGGACATTCATCACGGTTTAAAAATAAAATGCAAATAAATAAAATCTTGCTTCAAGGAGCATACAAAATGACATTAAAATATGCAGCCTATACTGTTCCTTTAGGTCATAAAAGTTTTAGCTATATCCTAAAAATGTCTTTTATTTATTGTTTCTTTAATACAATGTTTCCTAGTGTCAGATACTCAGAAATACCTTTATTTCAAAGCTTACCAAAACTGGGAAACAAGATTAAAATAACCCAGTTAATTTGGATTATTTAAGGAGAGAGGTATGTAAATTATATTTGTTGAATGCATATTACTTATAGACATGTTCCAGACAATTTAAATCCATTCATTTAATTAAAATTGTAAACAAAAATGGGAAGGCAATGTATTAGCCCCATTTTAGAGATAAGGAAACTGAGGCTTACAGAGTATAAGCAACTTATTCAAGGTCTCATAACTGGTACCTATCAGGATTTGGATAAAACCAGGACCCATGCAGTTCTATTTTATATTAGAACAAAAAGGAATCATTAAAATATTTATGACCAAGAGAAAATATCCATTGTCTAAATCTTCCTGACTTTTTTTTCAAGGGTAATATGGTATCAATGGTGTCAGTAGGATAAGTACAAAGCCCTTGTTTTAAACCATATAAACCGTTTGCTTATCTTTGAAGTACACACTTTTTTATTAGGTACATTTTAAATTAAGCCTTCTTCTTGGAGGTGAAAGAAAACTGTAAGCTAATTTAAAATTCAGGAATCCAATGAGTTCTTTTAAAGCACAGATTTTCAGAGCCAAAATTCGTTAACATTTGTTCAAGGGAAAATAAAATCAAATGGTTTAATGCTGAATGTTTATATGAAATGTGACAGATTATTACCATTCTTTAATACAGGTGATATTTACAGGCTAGTGCAATGGAAATAAATAATTACACAAACAAAATGCAGAAAGGGAGATTGTCTACTTTAGAACTTTGATTTTGGCTTAGACAAAAGTCTGGCATCCTAAGAACAAAGAGTGGGAATATGCTATGCAGTCGCTAAGGAAGAAATAGCCTCTTGAGAGGATGAGGATGGTGAATTGTCACTATACAATCTATAACGGGGGTAATAACGGCACCAAGCTATACAATTAATGTGAGGATTAAATGAAATAATGTAGATAACACTTGATCCAGCAAATGCCTTTAGCGCATAGTACATGGTTGATAAAATTTAATCTTTATTATCATCCTAACAGGTGATGGAATTAAGTAGAAATGATACAAGTTATGGTACTGTCCTACCACATCTCCAGGAGCAATTTACATCATCATGGGTGTGTGACCTTACGGAGTAACTTAATCTATAAAGGCTCAATTTCCATACTTGTAAAAAGGAGATATTAATCATACTTCCTGCGCAAAGCTGTTGTAGGGTTAAATGAAAAGGGTGTTTGCAGATGTCTTTATTATAGAATGTCTTTTGCTCTTTTGGGTAGATGCCTAATAGTGCTATTGCTGGATCGAATGGTATTTCTATTTTTAGCTCTTTGAGGTATCTTCAAATTCTTTTCCACAGAGGTTACACTAATTCGCAGTCTCACCAGCAGTGTAAGAATATTCCTGTCTCTCCACATCCTCGCCAGCATTTGTTGTTTTGGGATTTTGTGATAAAGGCCAATCTCACTGGGGTTAGGTGATATATCACTGCAGTTTTGATTTGCATTTCTCTAATGATTATAGATGTTGAACTTTTTTTATATGTTTGATGGCCATTATTCAAGTGTTCATCAATTCATGAGTAGATTATTAAAATTTGGTATACGAATACAATGGGATATTATTCAATTATAAGAAATGACGGTGATCTAGCACCTCTCATATTTTCCTGGATAGAGCTTGAGCCCAACCTCTGAAGTGAGGTATCACAAGAATGGAAGAATAGGCTCCACATGTACTCACCATCAAATTGGCATTAACTGATCAACGCTATCGTGCTCACATGGTAGTAATATTGTTCAGGGATTAGGGGGTTGGGGCGTAATCTCACAATTAATGGATGCGGTGAGCATTGTAGAGGAGAAGGTCATGCCTCTGACCCTAGCTTGGGTGAGGGAAAGTCAGAAAATGTAACCAAAATGTTTGTACCCTCACCATATTGTGAAATAGAAGCAAATAATTTAAAAAAATAATAAAATAAAAAAAATTTGCAAATATGTTTGAATACGAAACCCAGTTTTCCTTTAGAACAAAAATAAAAAGGTGGCTTTTAACTCATTTAGCAGGATATTCCAATGACTATTTCACCACCAAGGAAGCTACTGGCATTAGCCAACCAGCTAATCTTCTAATTCCTAATTCCTAACTCTCTCTCTCTCTCTCTCTCTCTCTCTCTCTCTCACTAAATAATCTAATTACTGCAAATGCTTGATTCCATTCTCATTGGCAAGTCTGAGGAAATGGGACAAAACATCTGATTCAGCCTCCAGCTTCTCTCACTCTTTGTGATTAGCATTCCACCATCCAGATGGATTCCCAGAGCTGTATAATCAGACGTCTGTTAACTCTGTTCATGCTGAATTTTTTTCAGAATCCCTCCGGCAAAAAAAAAAAAAAGAAATGAATCAAGTTACCCAGCAGAAACTTCAGCAGATACTCTACCATTCAAACCATATGGTTAGTTCCCATAATGCCTTTTTCTATTCAGCACAGGGGTTCTCTAAGATTCGTTTGCCAAATCCACCCCACTGCCTGTTTTTATAAATAAAGCCTTATTGGAACACAGCCGTACCTCTATTTATTATGTATTGTCTATGCCTGCTTTCATGCTATCACCTCAAAGTTGAATGGTGTGACTCTATGGCCCCCAAAGCCAAAAATATGAACTACTTCACCTTTTACTGGAAAAATTTGTCACCCTCTCGTTTATAACCTTGTTATTACTCTTGCCTTTTCATATTAGACAGCTGTGTACCAGCAAGTCAGGGTTTTTGAGTTCTCTTATCCAGTTTAGTCTGTTTAAGAGATATATTTGTTGGGGTTCAGGCAGGAAATAAGAACTCACGGCAAGTAGTCCATTAAAGGAGACTAAATGGAGATCTAATGCAGAAAGCTTATTATAGATATGGGGGGAAGCTCAAAACATTGAAATGAGTGCTCCAGAACATGACTACTAACCCCAGGACTAAGCAACAAAAGGATGGGGTGGTTGTGCCAGAGCGAGAGCCAGACACAATCTGTGGAGCATCATGAGGTGGGAGCTGGGACCCTAGAAGAAAAATTGGGCAGCCAGAATTAACATCGTACAGACCCAGCCACTACTGCAGGATCCACCACAGCAGAGACAGAAGGAAGAATGCCCTGGCTTCTCCTCTGCAGGCTTCACTCGCATCTCAGAGTCTTCCTCTGGTTGAGCCCAGTGGCAATTTGTGGGCAAGGAGGCCTGGGAAATACAGTTTGTAAGGGTTAGATTCCTGCAAAATAGAGCAGAGCAGGGCACAGAAGTGGAGTGGACTGAGAGAAAGAGGCACAAGACAAGCACAACAGGAATGATATTTTTGGACAAGGCGCTTCAGGAATCTCAGGCCTCAGCTTCCACAGGTGCAAAGTCGAGAAGTCATTTCTGTGTCATGAAGTTATTATATGGGTTTACCTAAAACAACATATTATAGCCTCTGTAATAGATAAGCCCAGTAGACAGCAGATGATGCATTAGTCTGAGGACTCTGTTCTTGACAATACCTCTCCAAATTGTTCTCCTTTTCCCCCGGTTCATGCCACATCCTCACCACCCTCTGCCCCCTGTCCATAGCTATGGCCACTTAAACTTCCACTGACAGGCTAAGCCTCCCCCAAATTATTAGCATGTATCACCCCATGGTTAATCAGAGTAAATGAGAACCTCACAGTTCTTGAGTATTAAACTTGAAGACACTCCTGCAGTTAGTTTTGCTCTTCATTTCCAGGTTTTAGTAATTTAAGCCTCTGGTTTAGGACTTTGAATTTGAGCTAGAATCTTTTGGGTAGTTGTTTATTCATTTATGTATTTAGACTGACAGAACTCTACCTTCATTATAACTCACAAACTACTACCATTGCTTAATAATTTTGTCTCTTTTCTACAAATGTACCAGAGATTAAAATTGGAGATTTAAATCATAAACCAGAAATATAGGCCTGTTTCCTACTGAGAGATACCGCTATATTACTAGATTTCTGAACTTCCAAATAATTTCAGGTTCTAGATGCCAGATTTCCTAATAAGCCAAAAAAAAAAAAATCCCTTCATTTTTTGCATGTTTGCGAATGTGCTAGATGCCTTCAGTCAGCTCAAAGGCTGGTTAAGAAAACTCAAGTGAACAAGTCACTATGGCATAATGAGGCAAGTGCAATATTCATGGAAGGTACCAGGTTACAGGGAGGCCAAGAGCACAAAGACATTTATTCTATCTGTAATAGTCAGCGGGGGCATTCAAGAAAGGCTAGGGAAAAGAAATTCATGCTGGAGGTGAAAATTAAAGAAATGAGGGTTACCCAAGTTGAGACAGGGAGAAAAACAGTGTTCCAGATTGAAATAACAGTATGTGCACAGGTTCAAAGGAATGATAGTGCATGATTTGTTGAGAAAATGATGAGAAATCTGACATAACTGGAACCAAGCCCTACCTTAATTCCATTGCTCCGTTTTCCCAGTGACGCCGGTTCTGCAGATATTCTGCATTTTTAGGATGAATCTTATTTGAGTTCCTAAGACCTTTCTGATAAAAGGGAGTAAATATGAGATGAGATTTAAAATGGGCTCCCTTCAAGACTAATCCCTGGAGGACTGGCCATAGCAGCAGGGTTCACAGAAGGTTCCCTGCTCTTCTGCTTTGCCTCTGACTCTACCCATATTTAAATGGTCATATGCAACAACCCTGAGTTTGGTATGTCTCCCCCTTTCTCTCCATCGCACGCTGTTCTAGTCTCTGGGTTGGGAGTTCTCTCTGTGTCCCTGTCTCTGACGAAGATCTTATTTAGAATATTGATCTCCATGCCAGATTGGTTTTTGTCGAAGTTCCCAAGCCTCAAAATCATGTCTCTGTTCTATTATATAATTAACATCAAGTTTGAAAATTGAAAGAGATTTTATTGAGGAAGAAGCATTGTTATTTGGTAATCTACTGTAAAATTGAATTTGATGAAGACCTGTCTCTCTCACACACTCCCTTGCTTCCTCCCTTTCTTTGTCCTCATTCTTTCTCATTCTATCTTTGATTTGAAATTCTCCATAGGTTTACTCATGCTCTTGCATGGTTAAAGTTTTATTCCAGCAGATTCCTCAAGCGCCACCTGAGGGAAAATACTAGAATTTATACAGAGGCTCACTGGAAGTGTTTGGGAGCTAACCCGGATGAAACTCTTCTTCTCATATCAACTTGACGTCTCATTATCCTTATGGGTATTCCAAAAGTTATAATACAATTCAGAGGTATTGATATGGCTGTTTATTGATCTGCCTATTTATCTATTTTTACATAGTAATAATAAAAATATAAGAAGAAGACAATTCCTATGATGATTTTCTGTCAGGAAATACTATCTCAGTGTTTTTTTAGAGCTTAGGGCCTTTCAAATAATCACGATAAATCTTTTTCTTGTATCTCAGTGGTCAATCAAATAAAATGATACCCCTTAAAGACTGTGCTGAGTTTTAATTACAGCCAGAGCAGCGGTAGATTGGAACTAGAGGCCTTTCACGGTCAGACAATATGTCAGAGCTGCAGGCATTCCCGACACAGCGTACCTGGATCCCGCGCAAACTGTGTCATGTTGCTCTGAGGCCTGTTCTTGAGCTTGGAGCTTTTATTTTGATTGTTTGTCCACGGATGTGTGAAAAATATGTGTAAACATTCTCCTATGGAACACAGATTGAAATTTCATGTAGAAAATGAAATCTGCTGCTTTAATTTTACCCTGGACTTTCCTAAATTCCCTAATTGTACACAGCAATGTGACCACACCTATAGGTTCAGCTCCATCTGAATGCCTGGTCCTAGTGCAAAGACTATCAAGAACTTGTCAGGAGAACATGAATATATATGTGAATATATATATATATGAATGGCCATTTAATATATATATATTAAAGTTATGATAATTCTTATGTCATGGCTAGAGCCACAACAAATAAAAGACAGTAAATATACTGCTATATGTCACAATTAATTCTCATATTGCCCAGAGAAGAACCTGTTAGTAGTCTCATGTAAAGAAAATCCATGTGTCTTTGTCTATTAGGGCTGCAGTAACAAAACACTTTATACTGGGTAATTTATAAACAACAGAAATTTTTTGTTCTCGGTTGTAGAGGCTGGGAAATCCAAGATCAAAGCATCAGATTTGGTGTCTGATGAGGGCTTTTTCTTGAGAGATGTCACCTTCCATGTGTCCTCACGTGGCAGAAGGGCAAAGGGGCTGACAAGCTCCCTCAAGCCTCCTTTATCAGGACATTAATCCTACTCATGATCTCATGACTTAATTACCTCCCAAAGGCTTCACCTTCTAATAACATCACTTTAGAAATTAGGTTCCAAAGCATGAATTCTAGAGGACATAGACCTTCAGATAATAGCACCATGTTTAACGGATTGAAGTTTAGTGAGATTAGGTAAGAGATTAACTCACATCAGCAGTAAGAAAGGAGTAAGAATTGAAATCTGAGTCTAATTTCAAGTGTGCACTTCTTCCCAATACAGCATTCTGCCCCAAGACTCAGAATTCTTACTCCTCTTCAATTTGACTATGTTCAGAGAAAGTGGTGTTTTTCTACAAGAAACATTTTACAGCTCTCACTTTCCACCATGACTAGAGCTTTGCCAAGAACTTGACGTATGCATCTTGTAGAGCCGTGTAATCTGGGTGTTGTTATTCCCGTTTTACAGATAAACAAACTGAGGCACAGAGAGCTTAACAAAATCCTAGTAAATTACATTAGGTGGAGGTCACTGAATTTCATTTATTAATACAATTTGTTTCCAGTGTTATACTGTTTCCATCCCACCATTTCACTCAAGTTCATCAGGGATGTACTGTTATTAAAGATTTTTGAAGAAGTTGTTTGTGACTTGGTCTGATTTTTATCTACTTATTTACTTTGCCTGAAAGTAGCAAACTGACTAAATTCAAGGACATTTTTCCCATCTCCAAAACACAGCCTAAAAAATCTAGGCCATATTCAGATTGCTTTCCTCAGAGGACAGAAATCTTATAACCCGTTACTAATGCAATCACGGTGGAAGACATTTATAGCATTAAGTGTAAGGGAGGGTAATTAAAATGTTGCTGCTATATATTTTTTTCCTTTCCCAGAGTTTGTTTTATACATACTGTGCCTTGGGCATCTTCTATTGCCCTGCAGGATATACAAGCATCCTAATTTGTTTGGGCTCTGATTTTGTTTGGAATTTTGATTAACTGCACCGGAATCTTTAGGCTCTGTGCCCTGCTTGGGGGTTATGGGCACAGCTCCCCCAGGCATTCACAGCCGGCCCACTGCATTTGCAACCAGTGATGACTCCTTCCTTAGCTCTTCTCTGTTCTTCACAAAACTCTAAAATTGCTGAGATCTCCAGTTATTCAGGTCCTGAGTTTTGTTCTATTTTCCAAACGAGTATCTGTTATGGACTCAGTCGCCACCCTCCAAATTCACATGTTGAATCCCTAATCCCCAATGTGACTGTATTGCAAGGTAGAACCTTTATGGCCATCATTAAAATTAAATGATGTCATAGTTAGTGGGACCCCCTAATCTGATAAGACACCAGTCTTATCAGAGATACAGAGCTTGCTCTCTCTCTGCACTCACTCGGAAGAAAGGCCAGGTGAAGATGCAGTAAGAAGGTGGCCATCTACAAGCCACAGAATAAACACTCGTCAGAAACTGAACTTGTCAGGGCCTTGATCTTGGAAGTCTAGCCTCCAGAACTGTAAGAAAATAAATTTTTGTTGTTTAAGCCACCCAGTAGTGGTATTAGGTTATGGCAGGGGAGCAGACTAATACGCCCTTTTCCTACAAAAAGCCTATTTTTTATTCCCTCATTAATCATGACTCTCTGTTGTGCGTGACAGCATGTTCTCACATCTTGATGACCGGCTCAGCCTCCCCTCCTCTGGGAAACCTCACTGTTCTTCCTAGGCTGGGTTACCTGGCCTTCTATATGTTCCCAAAAGCCTGGCACAGAATCTCCACTGTCACGGTGACAGACAATGGTTTATAATGATTTGTTTTCAAATATATCTCCTTCATTAATCTGTGACCTCTCCTAGGCATGGAAAAGTTTTCATTCATTTCAAATCCTCAACATGAAAACAAGCATTATTTGGCACATTATAGCTCTCAGTAAGTTTTGAATGAATAAATGAATTTATATAATTTCTTTGACTTCACTGCAATGAAAAATATTGTGCAGAAGAAGTAAAGGTAGTATTAAAAAAACTGATTTGTAGAAGAGAGATATTGCTTCCTCAAAACTACAGAAAATGAGTAGCTACGTGGATACTTAAACCAGGACTCTGGCCTCTGACACTTTGTATTCTTTCTGCTCCCTCATTGTGAGCTGTTTTTGGTAAAATTTCTAAAACTGGTTCTTACTCTGCTGTAAATGATTCATAAACACACTTTGAAGTTGGTTGCTTGGTAGTTGGGTGAAAGGCTAACATAACAAATTGCAATAAAATCACATAAACGGTAAGTCTGTTTTTTGCATCTGTAAAACAATGAGAATAATATCACCTTTGCATAGCTCACAAGTGTGTCGTGTGAACAAATGACATAAAGAATGTAAAATGGTTTTATTTTCTAAATGTGTCATGCAACTATAAAATATAAAATTGAAGAAGTTAGCTTAGATAATCTCTAGGCCTCTCTGGATGAAAAATTTTAAGATCCAGTTACTTTATAAAAAATAATTGTGCATACACTACCCACCTGAATATAAAACTGCATACATATCCCCAAATACCTTCCACCCGTCACTTAGTTCATACTCCAGCAATGCTCAAGCTCACAGGGAGTCACAGAACACACGGTGCCATTCTATGACAAATTTACACAACAGTTCTCACTTCTCTGTAATATTTACCCACAGATGGCTGTATTGGGAATTTAATTCATCCTTTATATCTCCTCCCGAATATTACTCTTCAGGACAATTGAAGAATTCCTCCCTCTGCAAGTTCTACATATTACTATTATAAAAGTTATCTTATAGTTTTATATCAGTCTTTTTTCTTACCCATTGCCTATTTATCTAGATCAAGGTTTTTCAGCCTTAGAATTATTGAGTGTTGGAACTGTATAAATCTTTGTTGATTTGGACTGTCCTGTCCTTTGTGGGGTGTTTAACAGCATCTCTGTTTTACCCACTAAATTCACTGGCTACTGAGTACCCCTAGCTATGAACATGTAAAAACATCTCCAGATTTTGATCATGTTTCTTACAGAAACAAAGCCACTGTGAATGAGAACTACAGATTTAGAAGCTTTCAAGGACAGGCATAAACATGTGAATATGCCATTTCAGAGGGTTGGGGTAGGCTAAACAATGGGCTGCAAAAAAATGTCCATGTCCTAATCCCCAGAAACAGTGAATATTTTACTTTATATATAATAACGAACTTTGCAGGTGTGTTAAAGATTTTGAGAGGGGAGATTATTCTGGATTATTGGGCTGGTACTAATATAATCCAAGATTCTTATAAGAGAGAGGCAAGCACATGTTCTCACTTACAAGTGGGAGCTAAACTATGGCTACACAAGGGCCCTCAGAGTGGTATAATGGACATTGAAGACTTACAAGGGAGAAGGTCAGAAGGGGTCGAGGGATGAAAAGTTATCTATGGGGTTCAATATACACTACTCCAGTGATGGGTACACCGAAAGCCCAGACTCCAGCAGTGCACAATGCATAGAGAATTCAACTTGTACACCATTAGTATTTGTTAAAATAAAAAAAAAAAAAGGAAAGAAAAAAATTAAAAGAGAGAGGCGACAAGGTCAAAGGCAGAAGGAGAAGGTACGAAGGAAACAGACGTTAGAGTGGTATTCTTTAACGGTGGAGAAATGGATCTTGAATCACAGAATACTGGTGGCTTCAGAAGATAGAAGAAGCAATGAAATTATTGTTCCCTACAGCCTCCAGAAGGAATACTGGGCTGATAACTCTATGATATTAGCACATGGAAACTGGTTTCAGACTTCTCATCTCCAGAGGGTCTAACGTGTTTGAAATCATAAAATCTTAGTGTGATTGCCTAATTATGCTGTACCCACCCTGACTTTGAGCTATTGAGGACAGCAGACTCCTTCACTGTCTCCGCTTGCCCATAGGTTGCTCCCAGCTTCAAACACAACACAAAGCCATGGATAGGTGCTACAACATGTGTATGGAATGGATAAACGACCATTAGTGAACATGGTACTTAACATTGCGGTGTTCAAATACGCAGAGTCAAATACATTATAAACTCACAGAAATCAAAACTCTGATTCTTTTTAGCTGTTTTTAGGTCTAAGAACTGATCCCATTGTATTTTACAGGCAGGATAAAATAAAATATGGGGATTCTGGAGCAAAACAGGCATGGGATTCGAAATATGAATCAGTTATTTACTAACCAGAATATTTTGTCATATGACTAATCTCTCTGAGCCTCAATTTTCACACTTCTATAGAAAAAGGATAAAAATACTTAGGGGGAACATCTTGTACTACCATTAAGTAAGAGCTATAATAAAAAAAAAAATAGTACCTAAGTACAAAGTAGATGGTAACTCATGTTAAAAGGACACAGGAGCTGAATGAAAGACTCCCAATGGCCAAAGCTGTGAAAATGTCAGTGCCAAAATAAATAAAGTACTATTGGATTATAATTCAAAATATAAAATAAATATCTCTGAGTCTATACCGATATAAATAAATGATTGAATAAATAAGTAAATGGGAAAAATAGGCAGATCTCCCATGCAGAAGAAATCTCAACAATTTATGTAGATACTTTACTCTCAAGGAGGGGGGAATATAACCTTCCACTCTATAAATGTGGGCTGCACATAGTAACTTCCTTCCGAAGACACAGTGTGAATATGGAAGGAAAAGAACTTACTATGGTGAAACCTGACAAAAAGTAGCTCAGCCCTGTGATCAAGGCTAACATCAACAGTAATAACTCACGTGGATAATACGTACCCTTCATATGGTGTGATGAGAATGACACTTTCCCCGTCTTCCTCCTAAAACCCATGACACTAGTCTAGTTATGAAAAAAAAGAACAAAACAAAACAATAAACATCAGAAGCATCTGAATTGACGTACAGTATACAAAACACTCAACTAGTACCTCTCAAAACTTTCAAGGTATTAAAAATATGGAAATCCTGAAAAACTTGCCGTTGAAGAGGAGCTTTAGGAGAAGCAGTGGCAACATAATGTGGTATCCTAGATGGATCCTGAAACAGGATAAATAAAAATAAACATTAAAAAATAAAACATTGTGTAAAAAATCAAAAATAGATAAAAAATATTAGGTAAAACTAAGAAAATCTGGACAGACTATGAATTTAGATAATAATGATGCACCAACACTCATCTATTCATTGAAACAAATGCACCTTACGGCGTTACCTTAGGTGTTAGTAACAGGGAATACAGTGTGCAGAGTATAGGGGAGCTTTCTCTATGTTCACAATTATTTTTAAATATAAAATTTTTCTACACAAAATAAAAAGTTGAGGGTTTTTGTTTTAAAGAGATTTGGCAAAGAAAAATAAATTGAAATTTCATAGTGTCAATTAAATAGATAGGGGCTAAACCAAAGTCTGCATTAATAACATTTGGCATACAGTAAATGCCCCATATATACCTTGGTCATGAGAGAGGAGCATGTGGCGCGTGTGTGGATGGGGAGCCCCCTTGAAGATAGGAGAGGGACACATTTCCCTCTATCATCCCAGCACCAAGAACAGGTTTTCCTCAATTATATCACTGGTGAATGTAATTTCTATTTCTGTTGTCATTAAAGTAAGTGGACTTGTACATATGCTGCATCTTTTCTTTAAAATCTTGACAATGCTGTGCTATCTGCCAGAGCATAGCTCATGTGTGAATCTTCCCACAGCATCTTCACGTAGGAATGATGCAGGCTTCCATTCTGAAATTCTGAAGCTTATTCTTGTTTTCTTTTCATTTTGTCCTTATGCATGCTCTGGGACTGTGTCTCAGTGGATCATGTTTGTTAATATGTCTAACTCTTCCACTAAACTTTAAGGCTTTGAGGGATAGGATGATGCAGTATTTATATCTTTTCTAAGTTAAAATCTTACTATAATATCAGTAATGAATACATAGTTTATTCAGTGGTGAATGAAAGAATGGATATTTCAATAAAGGAAATAATCAAACAAATGAAATAGACAACCAAGATGGAGGATGCATTTGTCAAAGTGTATTATTACTTTAAACCCTGTCAGCACAAGCCTCAAAGAAGCATGTAAAATACGATTCATGTTAGCTCCCTGCAGATGTACCCTTGAGATTTCAGGAGACACTGCCTAGGTTGTCCAAGAATGACTTGCCTAATCAAAAGAAGAAATTTTTATAAGGATTATTGAGTCAGCACATGGATAAGAGATTTTAATTTAAATTATCTCCTCTCTTTTTATCTATTGCAGAGGCACCTTTAGTTTTAGGGCTGAAAACTTAGGGATTGAATCCGTGGTTCATTGATAAGCATTAAACAGTGTTAACAATAATATATTTCTCTGATATAAAACATTTAGTTAAAAACCACAAAAAAAGTCTACCACAAAAATTTTACTGCTTCTGAAATCAAAGAGTTTCAAAGTTGCTGAGCGAAGTGAATTTGCTCAAGTTATTGCATTCGAGTCAGATTATAAATGAAATCTTCCCATTTGGTTACTGCACCATCACACTGACACTAGCAGCCCTGGCCTGTCTAAGCTCTTTGAAGGCAGGGCTATGAATTGGTCATTTGGGATATTCAGTATCTGCGATATTACTTAGAACATAGTAAACGAAGAATAAATGTGAGCTCCAAATGTTGAGCAAAAACCATCCCCAGAAAAGGACTCTATGCTGGCCACTCATTCAGGCACCATCTTGCTGTTAAAAATGACAATAAGGATTCATATAACCCACTCAGCTCATAACAGTGACAGGTATTTATTTATTTATTTTTATCTATTTATTTGTTTAATTTTATTTCAGCATCCTACTGGGGTACAAATGTTTAGGTTACATATATTGCCTTTGCGCCACCCAAGTCAGAGCTCCAGGTATATTCATTCCCCAGACAGTGAGCACCGCACCCATTAGGTGTGAATATACCCATCCCCACCTCCCCCCTCCTTTCTGCCCAATACTCCATGGATGTTACTACTATATGTGCACGTAAGTGTTGACCAGTTAATACCAATTTGATGGTGAGTACATGTGGTGCTTATTTTTCCAATCTTTGGATACTTCACTTAGTAAAATGGGTTCCAGCTATATCCAGGATAATACAAGATGTGCTATATTACCATTGTTTTTTATCGGTGAGTAGAACTCTACGGTACACACATACCACATTTCATTAATCCACTCATGTATTGATGGGCACTTGGGTTGTTTCCACATCTTTGCAATTGTGGATTGTGCTGCTATAAACATTCTAGTGCAGATGTCTTTTTTATAGAATGTCTTTTTTTCCTTTGGGTAGATGCCCAGTAATAGGATTGCTGGATCAAATGGTAGTTCTATCTTTAGCTCTTTGAGGTATCTCCGTATTACTTTCCACAAAGGTTGTACTGGTTTGCAGTCCCACCAGCAGTGTATGGGTGTTCCTATCTCTCCACATCCACAACAGCATTTCTTGTTTTGGGATTTTTTGATAAAAACCATTCTTACTGGAGATAAGTGATACCTCATTGTGGTTTTGATTTGCATTTCCCTAATAATTAGAGATGTTTAGCATTTTTTCATACTTTTTTTGGCCATTAGTCTATCTTCTTTTGAAAATTTTCTGTTCATGTCCTTTGCCCACTTTTTAATGTGGTTGTTCGACTTTTTCTTGCTGATTTTCCTGAGTTCTAAATAGATTCTAGTTATCAGCCCTTTATCGGATGTGTAATATGCGAATATTTTCTCTCATTCTGTAGGTTGTCTGTTTGCTTTTGTGATAGTTTCCTTGGCTGTGCAGAAGCTTTTTAATTTGATCAGGTCCCATTTATTTATTTTTATTGTTGCTTTGATTGCCTTTGGGATCTTCTTCATAAATTCTTTGCCTAAGCCAATGTCTATAAGAGTTTTTCCAACACTTTCTTCTAGAATTCTTATAGTTTCATGCCTTAGGTTTAAGTCTGTTATCCACCGTGAGTTGATTTTTGTGAGAGGTGAAATGTGCGGATCCTGTTTCAGTCTTCTACATGTGGTTATCCAGTTTTCCCAGCACCATTTATTGAATAAGGATTCTTTTCCCCAGTGTATATTTTTGTCTACTTTGTCAAAGATTAGATGAATATATGAGGATGGTTTTATATCTGGGTTCTCTCATTGTGTTAACTGCTTTATGTACAGTATTTCTGTTGACGCTTACAACAGTTTGCTATGGTAGGGTTTTTCTGTAGCCACTTTGTAGAAGAAGAAATTAGATCAGCCATATTAAGTTACCTCATCGAAGCATACTTCTAGTAAGAGGAGGATAAGGTTTTCCTGGGGAATTACAACTCCAGAACATTTACATTCATATTTACAAAGCCTCTTGAATCTATGCAAATTTTATATTTACATGTATTGCACAGAAGCAAATGCTTCTTTTAGCCTACAGTGGGGCAGTTTAATAATCATTCAAGTAAAAGTTTACTGCACAAATTTCCATTAAAATTTATTAAATTTATCCATTGACAATTAACATCATATAATGAAACGTCAAAGAAAACAGATAACTCATTCGGCCCAACTGACTCAGTCTATAAATGGAAAAAGCAAGACTCAGAGAGAAAACAAGAAGTGTGCAGTTATAACCTATACATAATTTTCCATGGAGTTGAAAAGGGCTGGCGAAGATGACTTATTGCTTGATGGTTGTGATAATTTGCTAGGGCTGCCTAACAAAGTACCACAGACTTTTTTGGTGGCTTAACAACAGATATTTATTTTCTTACTATTCTGGGGGCTAAAAATCCAGGATAAAGCTGTCAGCAGGATAAGTTCTTTCTAAGGTCTGTGAGGAAAAGATTTGTTCTAGGCCTCTCTTCTTGGCTTGTAGATGGTCGCTTTTCCTTGTATCTTCACATTTTCTTATCTCTTTACAATTCTGTGCCTAAATTTTCTTTTCTTATAAGATATCAGTCATATTGTTTTAGAATCTATTCTAATGAACTCATTTAATCAATTGCCTCTGTGAAAACTCTATATCCAAATACAGTCTCATTCTTAAGTAGCGTGGGTTAGAACGTCAGCATATGAATTGGGGTGGAGAGAGAAGGGGAAACAATTCAGACCATAGCAATGTTTCTTTCTTTCTTTTGTTTTCTTTTCTTTTTTAAATTTCCACAGAGTTAAAAGGGTAGAACTTTGAACTTATATGCTTTCAACTCCTTCAGAAAAGTAAAAACTTATCCATAATTCAATAGAAATATCAAAAACCCTATACTTTTTATAATAACAAAGCAAGAGGATGAGTTGTATCAGTATCATACCTCAGAAATCACAGAAAATAGCCACTTTGAACATGGAAAATCCCTGAAAATTTAAATTCTTTTGTTTTCCATGTATTCTTTATTAAACACTTCTATATTTTCTTCTTTCAATGTGGAGGACAGTTTTAGTTTTTTATCCCCATTTTAGATCTCATTGGAATAACCTTTCTGTAGTTCTATCATTTATGCATGGAGTTTTCTCCCTACAGACCCCTTACAACAGCAGGGCTGGCGAAGATGACTTATTGCTTGATGGTTGTGATAATTTGCTAGGGCTGCCTAACAAAGTACCACAGAACAGTGTCTTATACTTAACTGTCAAGCACAGCTTCCCATCCTAGCCTGGGTATATTCTGGAAATGACACATGTATTTTAAAACACCACTCAAAGGTAACATTTAGGAGAATCATGAGAGTATTTGGATGTGAAGGAGAGAGATTCTTTTTTTTTTTTTTTTTATTTCAGCAAATTATGGGTGTACATATGTTTAGGTTACGTGTGTTGCCGTTGGTTCCCCCCCCCCCCCACTGAAGTCCATGTTTCAAATATGTCCATCCTTCGGGTAGTGCGCATTGCACTCCTTGTGTATACAAACACCCGTCCCCTCCTCCCGCCTCCCCCCTCCTCCCGCCGCCCTTCCCGTGGTACAGATGATTAGGTTAGGTGAGTTGCCCTTGGTTTCCCCCCCACCGAAGTCCATATTTCAAATATGTCCATCCTTCGGGTAGTGCGCATTGCCCTCCTTGTGTATACAAATACCGGTCCCCTCCTCCCTCTTCCCCCCTCCTCCCACCGCCCTCCCCCTTCCCCAGCATCCAATAGATGTTGTTCTGATATGTGCATTTATATGTTGATTAGTTAATACCAATATGATGGTGAGTACAAATGGGTCCCGTTCTGCTGCTCTTGTGGTGCTCCACTTTAGATAATGGGCTTAAGTTTAATCCAGGAAAGTGTAAGAGGTGCTAGATCACTGTCACTTCTTATGATTGAGTAATATTCCATTGTGAACATATACCAAATTTTGATAATCCACTCATGGATTGACGGGCACTTGGGTTGTTTCCACATTCTT